>CAJQUN010000032.1:3954326-4057419 GCA_907163345.1 Haberlea rhodopensis
TTTATCGCAAAAAGATCTCCTGTTGTTCTCTTTTTGGCCAAGAAAACTCGACCAAATGCCCCACGACTAATTGGTTTTATAATCTCAAAGTGATCTATAGAAGTTCGGTCTCTGTTAGAATGCACCGGACTACTTCGCAAGCTGCGTACAACATCATCTTCTAGAGGAGCATCTTCATCAATTACAGTGCTTGTTATATCAACCTTATCATCATCAACTAGCTCACATAGTTGTAAATATTTCTCCCTACATAATTGAATGAAGGGTTAACACTATGCCATCCAATAATAGGCAAACAAAAATGTCAAAAATTCACCTGATTAATTTCTCTATGCGTGCTCCAAATGTATCCACCGTAAGAGAGTCAAATTTTCTTCGGTCTATGACAAGTTTCAACTCTTCAAGACAAGAAAGCAGATATTGCAAAGAACGATCATCATCAAGTGGCGTGTTTGCCACACATCGAGCGATATCAACAAGATCATTTATCTGTATATGTTCCCCAAAAATGGGGGGAAAAGAACTGGGAACTCAATTTAATGTAAAGGGCAGTAGTTAGCTCAACAACCACCATCATCATTTAAAACAAAACATGCTCAACAGAATTCTATAACTAATTTAACATTGGGAATTGGATCAATAAAATAATCACTTAATATCGTCACGATTGATATCTCATCCAAGAAATCTTCAGATAAGTGAGTTCACATTATTTGGGGTCGGTTTCATACAACATAAGATCTCATAGTCTAAAACAACTGCAAAATGGGGGAGAGTGCAGATGGGTGAGGGGTGAGAGAGAATGAGAGTGTGAAAGAATAACTACGGTAACCAAGAACACATTAAGATTACGCAGCTAAAGCTTTCATATCATCACATTAACTATTAATTGATGAACTCAGAAAAAAAAAAACTAAGAAGGTTGTCAATAACCCTTCAGTTTTTAGCAGGTAAAATAATGATGGCAACTGTTTCTAGATAAAATTTAGTTGACATAAAAAAATGTTCCTCTGCAATAGCTCATAGCCTCATATGTTACAACTGTTCACCATTTTGATTGGTTTTTCACTTATAGCAAACAAAAACTGAAATATGCGTCTCTCATATATTTAAGGATGCTGTACCAAGCTAGATTCCCACGTCACTGGAGTTTACTTCAGTACCATAGTTGACAATATAAAAGTAGAGATTAAGAGAAACTTTGATGCCTCAGTTGTCAATATCTATTAGATGGTTCAACTAGCCTGAGATATTATTAGACGAATAAAAGCATATGATCAAACTCAACACAAACCCGAGGCCATGTTCAATCAAATACAATGTTTCACCATTCACAAAATGACACGGCTACTATAAAATGTTTATGAAGAAAATTATCTCAAAGACAGATTTATGAATGATACATAATAAACTTGTAGAATTTTTCTTGTAAACCAGACCAAAACAACAAAATAGTGAATTTTATGAAGGATGCTTTGAAACTGAAGATTAGAGAGTAAATGTGTAATACAGTAAATTTAATTAGATATTTAACTTCACAGTTGAAGTTGGAAGAATAGAATTCATGAGACAATGACACTGGGAAGAATAGAATAGCAATGACGATGACAATAACGAAAAAACAACTCAGCCGGACTAAGTTCTACCTGAGGAAGATCACCATGCTCAGAGAAGGCACCTTTCCCTGACAAAAGCAAATCAATTGGCTTGGGCTTGTCCTTGGCGTCATCAACGGGGACTTAGGTGTCACGCTGCCTGCTGACGATTGTTGCCATTCCTTGGTCTGACTTAGGACCAAAACGTGTTCTACATGTCATGGAAGGTAAAGCTTTAATATCATCCATGTCAATGGTATTCTCAGCTTCAGCAAAGAGTCTAGCATGTCTTCAGAGCCTCTACGGGACCAATCACTGAATTTTGGAGAAATAAGCTCCGACTCTGGGCTCCCAGCAGGTTGTTGCATGTCCTTTGCCGAAAATGATTCCATAAGCTTCTCGAGAGTTTCAGCAATTCTGAGAAGACGCTCATTGGCTCTTACACCCTTTTGATCACAGCGATCAGCAATTGCACATATTCTAGAATGGTCTTCCACATGCAAAGTAGGAACCTCCTCCTCACAAATGCGGCAAATTATTGAACTTTCCTCAGATAAGGTTGGCTGATCTCCCCGATAGCCCCAGGAAAGCTTATGCTGGTGCTTGAAGGGCATGGGCAACACAGAGTTCACATGAGAATCTTTGACAGGAGGAACCTCGGACTTCTTAGTCATAGCAAGCTCTGCAGCACTAGCTCTTTTTCCATTATCTATTCTTGAAGCATCCATAATAGTGTCATTCTGCTCCTTAACTGAAGCAGCTTCTTTGGGGATTTTTCCAGAAGGAGATGGAAATTTCCTCCAAGATGCCATTATATTTCTTCCAGCAGAAGACTCCACGTTTTCGGTGGTTTCAGCATGTGAAGATTGAAATTTTTCTTGCTCAGCAAGCTCTCTCTTCCACTCTGATTGCTCTTGACTGTAAGATTTCCTGGTGGAGGGAACCTTCATTGGTTTTGGATCACTGGGCACCTTTCCATCACTACTAATGACAGGAGGAACCTTTTTATCTGCAGGTTGAAATGATTGACGAGGCTGAAAAACATTTCCGCCCTCAGCTAGCCCACTTTCCTTATGAAACTGCAACAATCTAGTGCATCTGGTGAGTATAAAAAGCATTCGAGTGTGCAGCTGTTTTAACATGCCCATGGGAAGCTCTTGCCGCCTATCATCCAACTCTTGCACTATGCCTTCACATTGAAGCCAAAATTCTCCGGGAGAAGTCATAGCACAACTCCTAGCAAGAACTAGCAAGTCCTCTATGGTTTCTTGCCATTCTGGATGACTTTCAGCATTTTTTTCTAAAACTCCAACCAGGTCTGCTGCAAAAATACGGAGATCAGAATCCACTTCTTCCTTTGCCTTGTCAAACTTTGTACGTATCATTGATAAAACCTCCTGTTGCAGTTTTAGAAATCATAAATATCCAAAAGAATATTAGCAAAATATCCTTATTTTAGTTGAGTTTATAAGTACGATTACCTCCAAGTTATTTAACCTTCGAGACTTCCAAAATGGATAAGGCCGCACACCTTTGGAATTTAACTCATGAGAGAAGCTTTTAATATCTCCTGGAAACCTTTTCCTCGGCGCACTTGTGACACGGAGTATAGCTTGAAATCGGGGAGATTCAGACTCTTTTGGATTGTCACAATCATATGATGCCTATAAGACGTATGTAAAGACAAAAATAACAAATGCAAGTTTGAATTTTTGGCCAAGGAACTTTGAACTTTTATGCTTCACAGCATCAAAAAAATACACCACCTTCATCTCTGGGGTACATGCGTCTGAGCTCCTGAGACCTACAGAATTACTCCATGATGAATCAAAGTGCCCTGAAATAACCAAGTGAAAGGTATGAGTACTGCACCACATAACAAGAGTCTCTAGGTAATAGGAGTCTCAGTACAGAAAATTTAGCATTTAGCCTCAATCTTTCTAGAAGCTAGCCCATAATGAAAGATACTGTTGTATGAGACAGAAAGTAAAAAAATGTAGATTGACTGCTCAGCAAGGTGCTAAGGGAAAAGATAAATAAGCAAATGTGATGAACAACAAACCATTCCCATAGAGGAAAATCTGAAAGTTGGAAAGTGATTTATTCAGCAACAATGAGTACTTGCAGATTAGAGTATGCCAGAGTAATGGGAAGTTTCAGAGAAAATTTTTGGCTGGCTAAATTCATACAAGTTTACAAGAGGTAAATTCTGGATCGAAAATCAGGAAAGAGCAACGACATCCATGGGAAAGGTACAAGGACATGGAAGAACACCAAGAAGAGAGAATTGAGAATGAAGGAGCATTTCGATGCCATTTTACCATGATCTCTGGCAGCCTATGAAAGCTGATACTATGGTTTAACGAGGTCAATTTCATTTCACCACATGCTACATTATCCCATTGCTTTTGCAATTCTTAGATCTCATGCCGGCAGCATGTCGAGCAAGCAATAAACAAGACGCTTCTTCATAGCATTACTTTCTTCCCCTTTTTTCCCAAACTCGAGAACTAGTCATATTGGATAAGAAACTTTTCTCCCAAAGTCAATTAAAAGATTTTTTTTTCCGTTTGCTTCCTATTTATTTTGAATTATAATGCTAAAAAGTAATTATAGTGTACTTGAAGTCTTCTTGCATGTCATAAACACAGTACAGACATTAAGAAAAAGCAGAAGGTGGTGTCCATACATACTTCTGTCTCAACAAGAAGATAATTACTTAATACTTCTCCAGACAATTAAAATCACCTCTTCAAAAATTAGCCTTACATAATGAATTACATAAACTAGAGGTGTTCGGAAATCAAACCAAATCGATCCAAACTGAAAAAACCAAATCGAACTGCATGGTTTTGTTATTGGTTTTTAGTCAATTACAGTCAACCAAACAAAAATTGGTTTCGTCCAAGGTTCATATGCAAAACAATCCAAACAAAACAGAATCAAACGAATTATTGATAGGATATAATATATAACTTTAAAAAAAAATCCCAGGATTAAAATCTTATGCAACAAATACTATAATATTTTTTGTTACAAGTATTTCAGAGTGAAGAATTTATTCAATTAATTATAGAAAGTAATCAAATATGTGGATAAAATGATGGCAGTGTATGTTTGATTTTCATTAAAAAAATAGCGGTTGTAATTTTATTGCTTTCTTAAATCTATTTTATTTTCTTTTTCTTAAAAGTTCTTGTATTTTATAGGTGAAAATAGTTAGCTTCTTTTTTAGAGTTAAAAGTAATCCATTTTTAAGATTCATATTTTTATATTATACCTGTAATGTCAGGTCTTATATTGTTAAATGCATTGATTTTTTATATTGACATTTGTTTATTTATAAATATTATATCAGATAATTTAAATTATATTTACCAATAATCAAAATATTTAATCTGGAAAAAAGATGATTATCCACACCAAACGAAACCAAAGATCTAGGTTTATTTTGGTAATCAACAATCCATGGTTTGGTATGATTTGATTTGCTATTTCATAAAACCAATAAGATGGGTTTGATTCAAAGTTTTATCAATAACCAAACCAGATTGATCACCTCTAAAATAAACCCACAATTCAAAAATTCACCACTCTATACCCCTAATAATGGCCCCACATGCCCTTAAAACTTTGACAACCGAATCCAGGAGCCATACAACAAACCTATTAAATCTGATACACATGTCCTTATAATCCCACCTCTTTAAAACATACAATCTTAAAGTACGAGTATGAAGGTATATTACTTCAAAATATCTAGTACGTTAGCGCCACTTACTTAGATTCTCTTTATCAGCCTTATGCTAATTGGTTTCAAAACTTATGGCAATTACTTTCTCAACCAAGTAAAATAAACGTGCAGCCATCATAATCCATAAGGAATTCCACTGACTGAAAAGCCAGAAACGCCTTCTACATCATATTCAGAACAAAGCCCCACTGGTATAACTCATCCATTAATCGCCAAATACAATCAACTGTCTAGCTTACATATCTAAGTCAATTCATAGATTCTTCTCAACCTTGTATCACAAATGCTCCACTAATTCCCACCCATATGTATATTGTTACAACCTCAAATTCCTCAACAGAATTAGGAGCAAAAGATCAAGGTAATGTAACACTCTCTCTGGGAATGAAATGGAAATTGCACAGAACATACATAGAAGAACACATACGCTGCAGAATTTCGGAAACTAAAATATTTGATTACTGAAACTTCGGAAGGAATTACAAGTAAGTTGAAGCACTGAACACACACACACATTCAAGAGAGACACCTCTTGCCCAAGTCTAAGCTTGTACTCAACACAACACTCTAAAATATGGAATGTAATTCTACCCTCTTCCCCCCATCTTTTTATTCTGTAGTTTCCCTCTCAAACCCTCAACAAACTAACAAACTTTGTAACTTTCTTCCCCTAACAATACCGCCCCCTCAATTTCAGCCTTGTCTTCAAGGCTGAAACTTGAAGCTAGAGCTGCCATGAATTTAACCTCTTTCCAACCAACATCAAAGACAACTATTTCAAACTCAAGGTCGCAATACTTATCACAAAAGACAACATTTTAAGAGAATATTATTCGGCCCATGCAATTTGTTGACTTCGGTTTTTGTTGGGAAGCTCTCACCCATGACACCCACAATACGAATTTCTCTTCCATCCTTTGTAAACTTATAACCCAAGCATTTAGCTATACAACTCTTTTCCAAATACGCTTCAGAAAAAATAAATGATTAATGCTCCAAAACCCCATAAGTCCTCCACCGTTCAGAGTAACAAGTTGAGCTCCAACAATTTTATTATTCCTTAGCAACTTGAACTCACAATTCCCTGTTCGTGAGAAATATGTGAGACGCCCCGTTAGCCGGTCAATGATGTAAATTGCCTCATGTTTCACTAGCTTGCATTGAACCTCAGGCCAACAAGAGAGAATCATATCAATCGAATGAGTTTCCGACAAATCCAATCTGTAAGAATACAGTTTCGTCCTACTTCCCTGGAAAAAACTTGCAACTTCTAGTTAGAAGCAAAACCCATAATTGCCTCTCAACCCTTTCCTTATTTCATGCTCGGGCCACAAAAACCAATAACCCATGTTGTGCTCAACTCTGGACCTAATAGAATTAGGGCCCGTATTGTATTTTTTGACTTGCGCCCATTCTTGTATCGTCCCCATCTCCCATATGCAGCCGCGAAATCCTTCCCACCGCCAATTTTGCAACAAGGACGGAACCCACTCACCACCACAATTAACTGCCTTACGCCCCCCATATCTCCGGATCAATTCCACTGCCGTCACCTCCCCGTCTATGTATTGAATCTTGTCTTTGATTTTCTGTTTCCAAAGGTTAGTCAGAATCTTAAAACCAATGTATTGGGGCTTGAATAGGAAATCCAACTTGCTATCTATATATTGTGAAGACCCTTTTGTCACGTCCGCCCCTTCTGTCTGGTATTTCTCTCGGAGCTGGTGTAATTTCTAAACTACGATAGTGTCCTTTCACCTCGTTCAGGACACTCGGAATTTCTCGGATGATTTCTTCAGGCGGCTTGGTCACAACCTCCATAGTCGAAAAATCCCGAGGTTTTGCTATCCCATCCAGAGTGTGTTCCTCCTTGTATGGTTTGTATGATTCTCTCTCATAGTCGTTCCCTCCGGCCTTCGATAGACTTCCTAGACATCGAATCTGTTTTTTTCTCCTCTTACCTGAGGCATAAAATCGACATGGATGTTCTCTTCTTCCCTAATTTCCTCTAACTCTCCTGTTGTAGTTTCACCAAATTGTAGCAGTAGGGCTTCAGTGAAATCATCCCACGAGAGATAGGAAATGCGTAGACTGAGCTCATAGAACCAAAAATCAGCCTCACCCTCCATGCTCATGAAAGCAACCTGGAGTCGTTCCTCGAATGATGTACCATTGCCCATTGGTGTCAAAATACTCCTCCGCTTGCATAATCCAGCACTTGGGACTAATTCTATCAAGCCTAGGCACGTCCCAGCTGTACAACGCTATAGTCATCCTTAGTGTCGATCGGCAGGGTCGGACCAATTGTTACAACCTCAAATTCCTCAACAGAATTAGGAGCATAAGATCAAGGTAATGTAACACACTTTCTGGGATGAAACGAAAATTGCACAGAACATACCCAGAAGAACATAAAGACAGAAGAAACAAACACAGAAGAATTTCAGAAACTAAAGTATTTGATCACTGAAACTTTGAAAGGAATTACAAATAGGTTGAAGCACTGAACACACACGCACACTCAAGAGATTGTAAGGCTTTCATTGGAACTTCCTTTTCCGATCAATAGGCTGTTAGGGAAAGCCTAAGCTTGACCTCAACGCAATACTCTAAAATCTGGAACCGAATTCTACCTTCTTTCCCCCATCTTTTTATTCGGTAGTTTACCTCCCGAACCCTTAACAAACTAACAAACTTTGTAACGGTCTTCCCCTAGCACATTCTTCATACTGTACTAGCTTTATGCCTCAAGAAAAAAAAAATATTAAGGAACAAACACAACTACAAAATGTCATTAGAAGCACATGTAAACTAAAGAAGTCCGTAGAACTAATAAGATGAAGATAAAGATGTATACCCATAGCTCCCGATGAAGACACGCCATTTTGGAGCCGAGATCTAGCCTGAGCTGTGAAAACATGTGGGCTCTGATCCTTCGACTGCCAACTCTCTGTCGACATACCATCAGAATTGCTGGCATTCTCCACATTTTCCAAAAATGGTCTATCCTTCTTCTTCTTACCAACATCACCACCATCAAAGCCACCACGGCTACCTAACGGCCTCGACAAGTTACTGGAACCCAAAGGACCCCCCTTATCCCTACTCCCGAAACTAAAAAAGCTCTCCTGCGGCAACGGTCCCGATCGTGTTTTTATCTTGTTCAACCCCAAGGACGAAGCCAATATCGGAGACAAATATGCCGAGGTGGGTCCTGCCGCAGGGGATGCGGTTTCGCTAGATTTCTTCAAATTGGAAGGAGCAGGAGATGAATTCTTGAATATCTCGGTCGTGGGCTTGCTTAAATGCGGCGTATCTTTACCTTTAGAGTCTTTTCTCTTGAGAAGGCCTTTGCTAGTTGACGCCGGAGTATTAACACGGGAGTAGGAGGAGGCGGCTACAGAAGAGGAGCTATCTTTAGAAACGGATGGTGATAAAGATTTGGGCTTTTTCTTATCTGATCGGATCGGGGAATTGGGATTGGAACCTAATGATCGAGGACTGTTGGAGGATCCATCTGGGCTCGAAGTGTCGGATTTCTTCGAAGAAAAAAACCTTCCCTTGAACACCATTTTCACCTACGTTACTCAAAGATTCACGGTGCTTCAAAGTAGCCCCGAAATGGGAGTTTGGAGCAAGTGGGATAGTGAATTAGCAGTAGCAGAGGCTGTAGACATGGCGGGAAGACGACGGATAATGAAATTTGCGAGCTTTTTTTCCCTCATTTGGTGGGAGGAGGCGGTGCCTAAATTGAACGGTTTTGACTGTAATTTAGCACACAGGAATACAGTGTAATGAGTAATGACTTCAACTGCCCAATTTTTTTTTCTGGGTAATTATTTTGTAACCTTTTTACTTTTTTTTTTCCTGATAATTTTCAATACAATTTCTTTCTCTATATAATTAAAAAAAAAAGTTAATTACATTTATTTTATAAAAAACCCAAAAACTTTAAAATTAAATATTCTCTAAGTTTTCATCACTCATATGCATCGTTAATGATAATATTTTTAAAATACAAGAAGTTGATTGAACATATCCTTAAAATTAGATAATCATATAAAATATTTTCCTAGATAATCATATAAAATATTTTCCTTATAGTCGGAGTTGTTATTCTTTAGATACGCATTGGGTAACGTTTAAGTTGTTTCAAGTTGACGCAATAAGCTGCAAATCATGTCAGCCAAGTATATGCTCGAAAATATTGATAGAGAGGATCAAATTCCGGACCAAAAACCTCCGCTCTTACATACTTCATCAACCCAACCACCCAATGAAATACAAATATATATTTATATTTGCAAGCACTTCTTATGCATTTAATTAATAAAATGTTTTTATCTAAAATAAATTGTAAATTTAATAGTTTTTCGTTAAACAAAGTTAAATGATATTCGAACAATTAGTAACTAAATAGTAAGGAGTATGAAGGGAAATTCTTCTATGCACGAGGTGAACTCATGCACCAACACACATTCAAACCTATACATACATATGGATATATTGGAATGTGTGCTGGTTTATGGATCCACACGGTACAGAAGAATTTTGAGGAATATGAAGGCCTTAGCATGTGTCCGTTGAAGATCTAATTAGATGAGGATGAGAGAATTTCTATGGGCTTCTTGATGATATTGTAGCCATTCTAAAACATCTAAATATGGATGAAAGTCCAAATAGAGAGCCCATTAAACTTGTGTATAAAATTCAAAAAATTCCATGAAAAATTAGTAGTAAAAAATATCGACTATAATTTTTCTGCTGATAAATAAAATTTTTAGAATATAGACTTATTAGTTCATAATAATATTTATAATAGTTCGTAACATGCATATAAAAAAATAAATAAATCTACATTTAATTGATTAGACTAATTAAACTAATACTCTTAGTTTAAAACAATGAATAATCAATTTATCAGTTAGTTAATACATATAATTAATAGAATTTATATGGTTCCAATATTATTAATGCCATGTAAATTTACACCTAGTTTATTGTGAGGCATGCATATTTAATTGGGAAAATTTCGGGCCGGTATCATTAGGTAAAATGTTTTTCGGCCCAGTCACCAAATAAAAAGTTCTTTCAACTAAGTCCATTATTGAATACAATGACCAAACTAACCCCACTTATGAAAACACTCTACACTGCATAAATAATTTTTACATGCACCGCAAGAATAATTTTACATGCACCGCATGACTCATTTTCGCATGCACCGAGTGAGTAATTTTACATGCACCGCATGAGCCAATTTTTACATGCACCGCTCAATTTTACATGCACCATATGAGTAATTTTACATGCATCGCATGAGTAATTTTTACATGCACCGCTCAATTTTACATGCACTGTACAAGTAATTTTACATGCACCGCATGAGTCGATTTTCACATGCACCGCTCAATTTTACATGCACTGTACTAGTAATTTTACATGCACCGCATGAGTCGATTTTAACATGCACCGTTCAATTTTACATGCACCACATGAGTAAATTTACATGCACCGTATTAGTAATTTACATGCATATCATTACTCAATTTTACATGCACCGCATGTGTAATTTTACATGCACCGCTCAATTTTTACATGCATCTCAGTACTCAATTTTACATGCATCGCATGTGTAATTTTACATTCACCGCTCAATTTTTACATGCATCTCATTACTCAATTTTACATGCATCGCATGTGTAATTTTACATGCACCGCAAGAGCCAATTTTTTACATGCACCGCAAGATCCAATTTTTACATGCACCGCTCAATTTACATGCACTGCATGAGTCAATTTTTACATGCACCGCTCAAAAATATATAGATATGTATCTGATTTTCGAAAGTTTCACATGGTTCGAAGAAACAATCTGCACATTTCGAAAGTTTCAATGATGAATCAACCATCAAATCGTTATTTTAGCAAATGACCGATTCAACAATATAAGCAACGGGAATGCAAACCGAATGCACGAATTGGAAAGAAATTGAAAACAACGATAATGAGGATAAATGAATAATTTCCTCAATTTTTTTAGATTCACGTTTTCTGCCCAAAATTGAGCGTTCAACTTAAGAAAATTAATCCAAAATTCAACGAAAAGAATTCAATGATTTTAAAAAATCACGATCGAAGAACGCGAGGCTAGAACAACTGAAATTCGATCAGAAGTTAGTCGCTAAACTAGAATTCAAAGAGAATTAGAAACAATTCACTGAGAGGGAACAAGGAATCAACAACAATCACAACACAAGTTGTAAATACGATCACACAACACAACCTAATAAAGTGATTCCAAATGAAATTATCTCAATTTGTTCGAAGAATTCTTTGCAGAATTGCGAAAAACAAAAATCAGAAGCTTCAGAGGGCGACGCGAATGGTGGAAAGTGGGCAAAGGCTTGGGGATGAAGGTGTAGAGCAAGTGTATTTTAATCATAATTAATGAACTAATTATATTAGGGTTTGATAAAATGGACTTATTTGAAATAAATTTTCTAAAAGATGTATTTAGTTGAAATGAGATTTTTTGGGGAGATTTAGTTGAAAGATGTTTTGAAAAGTGGTACCTTCTTGTAATTTTCTCTATTTAATTGGAGTGAGCATGGGCTGAGCCACCCATCGTGGGCTCCAACACCTTATAAATTTTTTAAAAAACAATTAATGTTAGTTTTTTCGAAATATTAGTTCTTTAGCCAATCCCTCTAGATGGTGGTAGTTTTTTAGCCCGGCTAACCCCAAATAAATTTGAATCATGGCTTCATCCCGAGAAATAGTATATATGCCCTCATATGTGTACGTTAGGCTAGTCGAACCAGAATGGATCATAAGCTCTCACCAGACCAAAAGTTGGGTTTGGTCATAAGTGGTTATTATATTATAAGTCGAGCTTCACATCGGCTCGTGAGTTGGCTCACAAGCTTAGGATTAAATTATGGGATAATTAAATATGCTTCTCTTCTCTGGTAGAATATCTAGTTTATAAATTTTTTCATCTAGTTTGAACAAGTATATCTGCCTTCTTTGTATAGTAGATGTATTATAATAACACCCCCTCTAGTTTGGAAATATATATAAAAAATTACAACTATCTCCCTTATGATTTGACATAAAAAAACAAATTATAAAGGATATAGATGTTATTGTTCAAATTAAAAATGTTAAAACAATAATTATGAAAACTAGAGAGGATCTATACGAAGTTCACCCTTAAATTACAACTACCTCCCTTGTGATTTGACATACAAATAAATTATAGGGGAGACAGATGTTATTTTTTATGTTATTATTTTTAGACCCCTGAATGTAAGTTCTGGTTTTGCCCCTGCCTTTAACGGTGGTATCCCTAGAACAGCTATATCACATATCTGATGTATGTTTTGTGAGCACATAATCATATATATGATGTAGATATCATGAAAAACACCGTCTTTAAGAGCATCATCACATTTGTCTTGTAATGCGAGATGAGGAAACGATGAAAGAGACGAGTCAGCAATCAACCATTACATCTTTGGCACTGAAAACCATGATGTCTTTTACATCAACATTAATGTTTGGCTCCATACCTCTGCGACCATCTAAAACGACACTTATTACCTCACTATTCTCACCGTTTTACACACACTGTCTATATACCGAATCTGTATTATTTTTCATGAGAATTTAAAAAATATGATTTTTTTGGTTGTTTTAGGTTCCAAAACCATAACTGGACTATTAGATGAATGGATTATAAAGAAAATTAAAAATAATATCTGATGTCATATGACATATTGACTTCCTCGGGTAAAATCCCCTCAAGAGCCGAACAAGTCATATACCGAACAGAATGCACCGAGCAGGGTTTTGCCTAACAGCTGCTAAACCCTCCTCGGTTTTCTGGTCAAAGATTAGCGGAAGACCCGGGAGTAACTAATAAATTAACCGGCGTGAACAAACGTGCAGTAATGGGGCGCGAATTTCTCGGACACGTTGGGCTCCAGTTAAGCCACGATCAGAGGACATCGTGTTCCGGATCCACCGCGAGCCAATTACTAGGAACAGTCCTATAAATACACGCGGATGTCATCATAGTAGATGTTGGATTTTTCTGGGCAAAAAGACTCCGAAGAGAGCAAATTTATGTCTGTTCGGTCTTTTCTGTTATTTCTCTAAAATATTCGTGCAAGTCATTGAGCGATTGTTATTTGTGTCCAGAGAGTCTTGTAAATCATCAACGTTTATAGTGAAGTTTTATATTGGACTAGGTCCCGTGGTTTTTCTCTCAATTTGAGGGTTTTCCACGAAAAAAATCTTGGTGTGTTTATCGTTATTTTTCATTAACACTTTATTCTACCTTATATTCAAAAATCACGAATCACATCAATGGCGCCGTCTGTGGGAATAAAGAGTAAAGACGTTGAAGCAAGGATATTTCATTAAGAATCCAAAGCGAAATGGTTAGAAGCAAAGGGCGAGGGCCAATGTAGGGAAGGGATAAACAAACGACCCCCCCCCCCCCCCCCCCCCCACGTTCATGCCCAGAAGCAGAAGGAGCAGGGGAGGCTGGATCATCGCAGAATGTTTCACGAGTATTACCCACCGGAGGAATACCCATGGAACATTTGACTGAGATGATTGCTAAAACTGTCGGAGAAGTTATGAAACAATTTATGACCCCCCCCCCCCCCCCCCCCTATCAGGAAGAAAATAAGGAAGAAGAGGAAGACTCAACCTCTATAAAGAAGTCGGAGGAGGAGGCTGAAGAATTGAAAGACTTTCCTAATCATTCAAATGATGAAATAGATAGGGCTTTGCACCATCAAATTGAGGATTTAAAGGAGGAGTTACAAAAAATGCGCAATAAAATGGAAGGTCGTATTAACTCGGCAAGGAGGAGCACCTCATTCACTCCTCAAGTCATTGATGATCCTCTGCCTCTTAATTTTAGAACTTTAAGTGTGGGGAATTATGATGGCAGCACGGATCCAGAAGAATATTTGTCTCGATTTGAGAATGCTTCACTCCTTCATCAGCTGTCAGATGGGGTGAAATGTAGAGTGTTCTTGACTACCCTAGCTGGCGCTGCTCAATCGTGGTTCAATCAATTACCATAAGGAATAGTGGATTCCTTTCCTAAATTCAGGTCGTTGTTCCTTCATCAATTCTCGAGCAGTAGAAGTTGCAAGAGAACAGCCTTGAGTTTGTTCGGTCTCAGGCAGATGGATAAGGAGTCCCTGCGGGATTTTTTGAAAAGATTCAATCAAGCATGCCTTGATGTTCCGCATGTGACGTCTGAAATACTAGCCAGCGCTTTCACCCAAGGGTTGAGGGAGGGGGATCTGTTCAGATCGTTGGCCAAGAAGCCACCGTCGGATTATGATGAATTACTAAGGCGTGCCTCTAAATATATTAATTTGGAGGAAGCGCAGAGGATGAAACCGAAGAAGGAAATAAAAAATGGTGGTGAAGTCAATAGGAAGGAGAGGCCACTTGTCACGCCCCGAGACCGGGATCGATAACACCTGCGTTGATTCCAAATACAATTGAAAATCAACAAGCCTCATAGTACAGAATTTAATACAACCAGTCTATTTATTCCATAAACATAAATGTTTTACAACTGAAAATAAAACCATAACTTAAATCTTAACAGAGTTTAGCGGAAGCATAATTATGTAAAATCTTGAAATAATTGCGGTAGATCACCAACCCCAAAAGTTGTGTTGTTCTGCATCTTCGGTATCTGTCTCACTTTTATCTGGGGAGGGGATGTAAGGGGTGAGTGTTCTGGTTGACACTCAGTAAGCGGGGGCCAATCGAATATGCCAAAAACATATACTTATACAGATTTCAAAACAGATTTCAAAACATAAACTGATACACATAACAGAATTTTGCTTCTTTGAGTCATACCAAAAGCATCATATTAGAACACATGTCATATACTTATCAAATTAGATCGATCTACATAACATAAGGATTATAGAGGTGGCTCCTACGAATTCAAGAGGTGGCTCCCGTATGTATAGCACTTTGCCCCATTGGTTCAAGAGGTGGCTCACACGTACGTAGCACGTTGTTTCGCATAGCACTTATCTCCCGATATTCAGAATTTTCATGACATCATAGTTTTTAAAATAGTTCACATATTCGACTGTATTTTTCATAAGCATTTCATATGGTATCAAAACGAAAAGGATAATATAACAAAAGCCCACTTACCTGATTGTTTACGATGATTCTTTAAACTTGAAAGAGTATGGATCTACAACCTTCAAAAATCAACTTCTTTTCTTGCTAGAATATTTGATATTTTGAGAGTATTTTGAGAGTATTTCCTTTACACTTTTTTTGTGTTTCTACTAATGAATCTAGCTTGGTATTTATAGAAGTTTTTCAAGAAAATATGTAAGCAATGACATCAAGTTAATATTATGTAATCAATGACATCAAGTTAATATTATGTAATCCATGACATCAAGTTAATATTATGTAATCAATGACATCAACTTAATATTATGTAAGCAGTGATGTATTTAAGGATAGTTTAATTAAATTCTTGGTACCTAAATTCAATGTAACATGTTGTGGTATCATGTTGTGGCAATGTAACATGTTTGCAAGTGGTGATCATCACACCACTGGAACAGCCTAAGAGGAACTTTGATCAATACCTACCGATGAGATCTTATCGGGAGGTAGTCATGAATCAAATTATGCCGAAGCGGGGTCAGGGGGGACCTTATGGAAGAGGAGCATTCCGAGGAGGAAGCACCCGAGGAGGGAGCGTTCAGGAAGGAATGGGTATAAGACGAGGAGCTGACGATGACCTGAGGAACAGTGCTCCTTTCCCTCGGAATGTTAATCCAGGGAGAGGAGCACTTCAGCCAGTTCCTTGGGCAGTACGAGGGGAAAGAGTGGAGGGAGGAAATCAAGTTACCAGGGAAAGAACCGTGAGCAATGTTCCTAACCGAGGAACTATACATATGATTTCTGGAGGAACATCATGTGGAGATTCTAACCGAGCAAGAAAAAGTTATGCTCGAAGACTCGAAGTGTTATCCATTAATCCAAGTCATACTCAGGAGAGTCCTTCTATAGCTTTCGGACCTGCAGATTTACAAGGGATTTATTTTCCCCACGAGGATGCATTGGTTATTTCAGCCACAGTAGCCAACTACAATGTGCAAAGAATCTTCGTCGATACAGGTAGCTCGACAGATGTGCTCTTCCTTAATACTTTGAAACAAATGGAATTGGGAAGTATAGCTGTACAAAAAGTGAATACTTCTTTGCATGGGTTTACCGGAGAAGTCATAAGTCCTATAGGACAAGTGTCTTTACCCGTCACATTAGGAGAGGAGTCCAAGACAAAGACGAAGATGATCACCTTCCTCATAGTGGATGCACATTCCTCCTATAATATAATATTGGGTCGGTCGGCATTAACGGCCTTTGAAACGGTTGCTTCTACTTACCACTTGAAGGTAAAATTCCCAGTAGGAGAGGAAGTGGGACAAGTAAGGGGAAGTCAGAGTTCATCAATAAAATGCTATGTGCAAGAGTTGAAGCAAGACAAGGGAAATAATAGAGAAGAAGGGGAGCGAGGAAATAATAAGAGGAAACATGGACAGCCTGAGGCGGAGGAGCGGATAGTCCCCGAGGATGAATTTATGAGTATCGAGTTAGGTCACCCGGCAAAAACTACTCGCATCGGATCCAAGTTGGATCCAGAATTGAGGAAAAGGGTGATTGAGTGCTTAATAGATAACGTGGATGTGTTCGCTTGGAATACCTCTGATTTAATTGGGGTAAAACCTGAGATTGCTGAGCATCATCTAAATGTGGACCCGAGTGCTCGGGCAATTAAGCAGAAGAGAAGGCATTTCGGACCCGAGAAGGATGCCGTCATAGCTAAACAAGTAGAGGAGTTGCTGAAGGCAGGCCATATACGGGAGATTAGTTTCCCTACATGGCTCTCAAATGTGGTTCTAGTACCTAAAGCAGGAGACAAGTGGAGGATGTGTGTAGATTTTCGGGACGTGAACAAAGCGTGTCCCAAAGATTGTTATCCATTGCCGAGGATTGATCAATGGTGGACTCTACTGCGGGACATGAGCAGTTATGTCTTATGGATGCTTATCAGGGATATCATCAAATCCCCTTAGCCCACGAGGATCAATCCAAGAGATCAAATAAGACGGAACGTGGAGGTTTATGTTGATGACGTCCTGATCAAAAGCAAGAAGGCCCAAAATCTGATCGAAGACATGGAGGAGGTCTTTGCCACTTTAAGAAGATTTGGCATTAAATTAAATCCAGCCAAATGTACCTTCGGAATTCATAGTGGAAAATTCTTGGGATACATGGTGACAGAGAGAGGTGTGGAAGCTAACCCTGAGAAAATCCGAGCAATCCGAGAGATGAGTCATCCTCGGACCTTGAACGAAGTACAAAGGTTAGCAGGAAGAATAGCAGCTCTTAGTCGATTCATATCTCGATCGGCCGATAGGAGTTTGCCTTTCTTTAAAGCATTAAGGCGAGGAATGCAGTTTGAGTGGGATGATCAGTGTCAGAAAGCTTTCGAAGACTTGAAAGAATATTTAGCTCAGTTACCCTTAATGAATAAACCCGAGCACAATGAGACCCTCCTCGTCTACTTGTCGGTAACCGAGGAAGTTGTCAGCTCGGTGTTAATTCAAGAGAAATTAGGGGCAGCAGCAACCGGTATATTATGTCAGTCGAGCTTTGCAAGGAGCCGAACAGAGATACACTGAAATTGAAAAATTAGCTTTGGCTCTCGTGATCACGGCAAGAAGGCTTCGGCCGTATTTTCTATCTCACCCTATCATGGTGGTAACGAGCACTCCCTTAGGAAGGCTCTTGTCAAAAGCTGAAATTTCAGGAAGGATAGTGAAATGGGCCACAGAATTGAGTGAGTTCGATATTTCTTATCAGCCTCGGACTACCATCAAAGCTCAGGCCTTATCGGATTTCTTGGTTGAAGTGACTCATACTCGCGAAGAAAAAGATTGGAGCCTATTTGTAGATGGATCATCTACTCAAATAGGAAGCGGCGCAGGAATTATACTTATCAGTCCAGAAAGAGAGGAAATTGCCATAGCTATTCAGTGCGGTTTTCATTCTTCGAACAATGAAGCCGAATTCGAAGTTCTCCTCTCAGGTTTACGAGTAGCATTAGACGCCGGAGCTCGGAAAGTAAAAGTGTTCATGGATTCAATGCTGGCTGTTCAGCAGGTAAATGGGGTGTACAAGGTGAAAGAAGAAAAGTTGAAAAAAATATGTGGAGAAGGCTCAAGTATTAATGATTCAGTTCCAGGAAGTGGAATTGAAGCAAATACCGCGAGAATATAATAACCGAGCAGATACACTCGCAAAATTAGCCAGTTCCATTCATGAGTGGAAGAACAGGAAAGTGATGGTACAAGATCTTTTGGTCTCGCACATAGCTATCAACAGTATAATGAATTTGGAGCCTTGTATCATATCTGATTGGCGAGAGCATATCGTTAAATTCTTGAAAAATAGGGTGTTGCCATTAGATCCGAAAGAAGCTGCTCGGGTGAAGAGAATGGAGAGGCGTTTTGTGTTAGCAGAAGATAAATTGTTCAAAAGGGGATTTCAGCTCCCTTCTTGCAATGCACATCAGTACAAGAAGGAGAACATTTACTAAAGGAAATTCACGAAGGCTGTTGTGGGAATCATTCGGGAAGTAATATGTTATATCAGAAAGCCCTTCGGGCAGGATACTATTGGCCCAGTATGAGAGAAAGTGCCGAAGAAATTGTTAAAAAATGTAACAATTGCCAGAAACATGCAAATTTATCTCATATACCCGCAGAGGTCCTAAATAGCAGTGTTACTTCCTGTCCCTTCGATCAATGGGGGATGGACATCGTCGGACCTTTTCCTCTTGCCACGGGGCAAAGAAAATTCCTCCTAGCAGCAGTTGAGTACTTTACTAATTGGGTGGAAACTGAGCCTCTAGCAAAAATAACTGAGGAGGAAATTATCAGATTCTTATGGAGAAGCATAGTATGTCGGTTCGGAATACCGAGGAGAATTATTTCGGATAACGGAAGGCAATTTCAGGGAAAGAAACTACAGGAGTGGTGCGAGGATATGAAAATCAAGCAAGTATTCACGTCCGTGGCCTATCCACAGTCAAATGGCAAGTCGAAGTTATTAACCGTATTCTATTACATGGGATTAAGACGAAGCTGGAAGGGGCCCGAGGAGAATGGGTAAATGAACTACCTGGAGTCTTGTGGGCTTACCGAACAACTCATCAGGTATCTACAGGGGAAACTCCGTATAGTCTGGTATACGGTTCGGAGGCCCTCATTCCAGCAGAAATTGGGGTTGAATCTCTCCGCGTACAATGTTATGATCCAGAGCAGAACGAGGGTAAAAGAATGCAAGAGTTAGATGAGATTGATCAGCTAAGAGAACAAGCTGTAGCAAGAACAGAGCTATACAAAGTAAGGATTACCAATGCCTATAACCGAAGGGTTCGACCAAGAACATTTCAAGTCGGAGATTTAGTGTTACGAAGAACAAATCCTGCTGGTGAGGTAAAAAAAGTTGGCACCCAAATGGGAAGGCCCTTACAAAATCAAGGAAGTGATCGGAAGATGAGCCTACAGGCTGGAGGATCATGAAGGTCGGAAGTTGGTAAGACCTTGGAACATTCATAACTTGAAAAAATATTTTGTGTAATCTTTCTTTTTTTTCTTTTTTTATGAATTCAGCAGTAATAAAATGAAAGTATTTGATTCATCGAGTTTGTTCGGAATTCTAATGATTTATTCGTGGGATCGGGATGTTTGGTCCACGTTTAAACATTAAATTATCATCAGTTTATTCGTGGGATCGGGATGTTTGGTCCGCGTTTAAACATTAAATTATCATCAGTTTATTCGTGGGATCGGGATGTTTGGTCCACGTTTAAACATTAAATTATCATAGGTTTACTCGTGGGATCGGGATGTTTGGTCCACGTTTAAACGTTAAGTTATCATCGGTTTATTCGTGGGATCGGGATGTTTGGTCCACGTTTTAAACCTACCTAAGTGTTTGTACTCGGGGTAGTGAGCTTGTTCGGAATTTTAGTTGTTTACTCGTGGGATCGGGATGTTTGGTCCACGTTTTAAACCTAAAATTGCCTAAGTGTTTATGCTCGGGGTAGCGAGCTTGTTCGGAATTTTAGTTGTTTACTCATGGGATCGGGATGTTTGGTCCACGTTTTAAACCTAAAATTGCCTAAGTGTTTATGCTCGGGGTAGCGAGCTGGTTCGGAATTTTAGTTGTTTACTCGTGGGATCGGGATGTTTGGTCCACGTTTTAAACCTAAAATTACCTAAGTGTTTGTGCTCGGGATAGCGAGCTTGTTCGGAATTTTAGTTGTTTACTCGTGGGATCGGGATGTTTGGTCCACGTTGTAAACCTAAAAATGCCTAAGTGTTTCTGCTCGGGGTAGCGACCTGGTTCGGAAATTTAGTTGTTTACTCGTGGGATCGGGATGTTTGGTCCACGTTTTAAACCTAAAATTGTCTAAGTGTTTATGCTCGGGGTAGCGAGCTGGTTCGGAATTTTAGTTGTTTACTCGTGGGATCGGGATGTTTGGTCCACGTTGTAAACCTAAAATTGCCTAAGTGTTTATGCTCGGGGTAGCGAGCTGGTTCGGAATTTTAGTTGTTTACTCGTGGGATCGGGATGTTTGGTCCACGTTTTAAACCTAAAATTGCCTAAGTGTTTATGCTCGGGGTAGCGAGCTTGTTCGGAATTTTAGTTGTTTACTCGTGGGATCGGGATGCTTGGTCCACGTTTTAAACCTAAAATTGCCTAAGTGTTTATGCTCGGGGTAGCGAGCTTGTTCGGAATTTTAGTTGTTTACTCGTGGGATCGGGATGTTTGGTCCACGTTTAAACGTTAAATTATCATTTGTTTACTCGTGGGATCAGGATGTTTGGTCCACGTTTAAACGTTAAGTTATCATCGGTTTACTCGTGGGATCGGGATGTTTGGTCCACGTTTTTAACCTAAAATTGCCTAAGGCTTTATGCTCGGGGTAGCAAGCTTGTTCTGAATTGCAAGTAAATAATTTTATTAATGAACGAAAAAGAAATACAAAAAATGGTAAAAGCTCTACGGGTTAAAAAGCTCATCGGGGAGGCTTTCCAGAGCAGCACTTACATCAAGGAAATCTTTTGAAGCTCCTTCGGGAGGGTAGCCTTGAGATCCAAATTGGCTGACGCATGCTTCAAAGCCATGATCAAAAAACTTATAGGCACGGTCAGCCACCATGTTGCTGTACTCCGGAGACTTCAAAAACTCAGCTTTCCTCAAGAGCCAGAGTTCTTCCACACGAGCAGCAGTGGAAGATTTCTCTTGAGCAAGTTGCTCAGAGACAGCTTGATGTTGCTCGGCCAGGGATTTATACTGCTCCGACAAAGTAGAATTAGCACCTTCCAGATCTGCGAATTTTGTCCGCTCCTCTGCCAGGGTCTTCTCCGCTTTGTCCCGAGCTGACACCAGGGCCAAGTGCCGCTCCTCCAGAAGGCTCACTGTTTTCTTCAGCTCCTGCCCATACTCTCTAACTGCCTGATGCGCTTCTGGTTCTGCCCATCAGCCAATCGAACTGAATGAAAACGAGTGAGAAGCTCACCCGCCATCATGTGGGCCTGCATCGGAGCATATACAAAATTAAAGTAACGAAAGGTGTTGTAAAAAGACAAGCGAAGCAGATTAGTAGGTAAAAGTAGTTACCCGAGTAAAGGAGGAGGAGAAATCGTTCACCAAGTTGCTGAAAGCTAATTCCCCGAGGTACTTACGGTCGGCTGAGTTGGGGGTGTAGCACAAAATGGAGTGGGAGGCTTTGGGGTCGGGTTTTTTCAGTAGTGGAACGGTGGGAGAATACGTCCACGAAGGGATATGGTATCTCGAGTAGGCCGAGAAACACCGACAGCGGGTTGAGAGGAGGCTCGAGGTTCGGAAGGGATAAGGGAAGAAGAAGTTTTCTTATTGGGAGGATCCTAGCCTTCATCATTTTTGTTTCTGAAAAGAGCAGAGAAATATTAGTCCGAACATGATAAGTCAAAAATAAAACGCAGAAGACTGCTCCGAGGGGCATTTTCAAGGATACACCCTTGGGGCTCAACTGGAACAAGTATAGCAGTCCGTCGTCAATCAGCTCCATCAAATTAAAACACTGATCGCCAAGTGCACGACGAACCGACAAATACGGTTCCTCCTCAAGGTGACCCTTGATTGATTTCCCCCTCGGGAGACTTTCCCTCCACTCCATAGGGCAATCCCAAGGTTGGAGCGGACGAACAAAAAAGTAAGAGTTTTTCCAGTTTTTTATGGACGAGGGGTATTTTTTAAGGAAGCCAACCCCCGTCCGGGAGGCAAAGTAAAAGAGCCCGATCTCTTTCTTGTTCAGTTGAAAAAAACAATGAAAAAGTTCAGGAGTAGGGGTAAAACCCAGATAAGAAAGTACTATGAAAAAGCCCGCTAATAATCGATAACTATTGGGAAATAATTGACTAAGGAAAACACACAAGTAGGATGCTACTTCAATAAAGAAAGGAGGGATAGGGAAATGGAGGCCTCCTCGGAGCTGGTCTATATAAAAATGAAAATATCCCTTAGGGGGCAAGTGAGGACGAGATCCAGAAGGGGGGCAATAATAGAAGTCCCCTCGGAAATCCCCCATTTAGTTCGGATATTATTGAGGTGCTGAGTCAATTTGACCTCAGACTCGAAGATATCGAACCAGGGAATGCGGGCTTTAACTAAATCTCGCTCTGTAGCAAGTCTCTGCTTCTGTAAACGAGCAGCTGACGCGGCAGAGGAGCTTAGAGTTCTGTCACTATCAGAAGAAGAGGAAGAAGGTTGAGGTGAGGGGCTAAGAGCGTCCCCCTCATTGAACATATCTAACGCCTGTAATGAAGAGTCGGCGGATGAAGAAACCATACTTGGTGATTAAAAAAGAAAGACTGTTGGAGAAAGTTGTTCGATCGTCTCGTGCTAGCTCGGAAGCAAAATGCAGCAAAGTAAAGACAAATGAAGAAAATGGATGGGTATTTATAGCGGGGACCATATGAACAGTCATTCAATCTTCATCGTCCAAAAATAAAGGAATGAACGGTCATAAAGGTGCCTCGGGAAACGAAACGTCGCGCGGCATTTGAAATCTTTGAGCGGGAAAAAAGGGGGCAAAAATTTCCCGAGCAGGTTAAGTTTAGGATTTTACCCGAAGACAATAAAACAAGACTTCAAAAGTCTCGTCTTGCTTTACTTTAGGGGGGTGAGGTGATGTCATATGACATATTGACTTCCTCGGGTAAAATCCCCTCAAGAGCCGAACAAGTCATATACCGAACAGAATGCACCGAGCAGATAGCACCGAGCAGGGTTTTACCGAACAGCTGCTAAACCATCCTCGGTTTTCTGGTCAAAGATTAGCGGAAGACCCGGGAGTAACTAACAAATTAACCGGCGTGAATAAACGTGCAGTAATGGGGCGCGGATTTCTCGGACACGTTGGGCTCTAGTTAAGCCACGATCAGAGGACATCGTGTTCCGGATCCACCGCGAGCCAATCACTAGGAACAATCCTATAAATACCCGCGGATATCATCATAGTAGAGGTTGGATTTTTCTTGGCAAAAAGACTCCGAAGAGAGCAATTTATGTCTGTTCGGTCTTTTCTGTTATTTCTCTAAAATATTCGTGCAAGTCATTGAGCGATTGTTATTTGTGTCCAGGGAGTCTTGTAAATCATCAACGTTTATAGTGAAGTTTTATACTGGACTAGGTCCCGTGGTTTTTCTCTCAATTTGAGGGTTTTCCACGTAAAAAATCTTGGTGTGTTTATCTTTATTTTTCATTAACACTTTATTCTACCTTATATTCAAAAATCACGAATCACATCAATACCCATTACCAAATATTTTGTTTTTTTTATTTTAAAAAAAGGACATTAAAAAAAGAAAGTAAATACAATGTAGGACATTTGAATATTATTAAATATTGAATGAAGTAATAACAATTAGGCAATAATGAGAAATTCTTGCATGAATTGTGGTGTAGACTACAATTTATACATCAACACATATAAATTCTTATCAACTATGATTTGATGTGATTAAAAACGCCCTTGAATCCAAGGGGTCACCTAATTTCTCTGACCACCTCAGTCAACAAAGATCTTCTAATAGTCCAAATACAAAATCTAACACGAACCCAATTTTGACTGTATACCAAATTATAATGTTATATTTATATATATATTAGTTATGTATTTACTTTAATATATAATTGTTTTAAATACTTAGTTTTTCTCCCAAATATATAGATATGTACTCTACAAATTTCCGGCTAAGGCGAAATATGACGGGGTTTTTCTAATAGGTGATAAACCCACGTCAATCTCCATTTATGCACCATAATTTCCAAGATAATAGCTGTTTAAATGAATATTAAATTCTCCATTTAAATCACAACGAGGACCTGGGTTAAATGCAATTTACTAATAGTAAGAAGGCTTCGCGTATAAGTTTTTAATCTCAATAGATTGTTATAGACTATATGAACAATAAGAGAAATGAAGTCAGGTCAATCATATGTGTGAGTCTTCTTCAAATACTTCTTTCGCCAGCATATATTCGTTGATCAATTTGGACTTCATATCTTTATATATAACTTCGAGTTATATCTTCTTCGGTCGTCCCATTTCTTTCGTTGAAAGAGCTGAAATCAATGGACTCTTCTCAGTACACATGTACATTGCTGAGCCTACGACGTACATGACCAAAACAGGTTAAACGACTTTCCTGCATCTTATTTTCTATACAAGTCACATATACTTTAACTCGAATTTTTGGTTCTTTATTTAACTTTTCTAGTCTAACCATATATCCAACGAAACATACACATATTTGACACACTTTGTGAGACCCGACTCGGGATATATAAATTTATCCCTTATCTGGTACCACAATCTATTCATAAATATATATAAATATAATTTTTAGGATTTACTTATGCATAGTAAATATGTTACTTAACAATAGCGGAAGCGTTTAAATAAACTTTTTAACAAGTACAATTCAAAATAACTCCTAAGAAAAAGGTTCGACACTACAGCAAAATATAAAGTACTAATTACTGGTAAGCCAAAATGTTCATCATTTCTTTTTTCTAATTTTCTTCCTGTTCTGCCTCCGGTTCTCCTGTATCTGGAACTCACAAAATAACAAGGAAAACAGAGGTTAAGTCTTTAAGGATTTAGTGAGGGAACAATAATGTTTAGTATTTTGTACTTATCAATGATGCAATGTAACAATATGACATGTAATGTAATAAAGAAATATCACTGCATTTTAAGGAAATTATCAATGAACCATAATGATTAAAGACGTTAGGATGAATATTGTGGGCTAAAGAGGTGGCTCCCACCCGACAGTTAGGTGTAGCACTTTTCCCCACATATTCAGATATGATTCGTACATTCATTCATTTATGAGCCAAGGTGAACCATTCTCCGGACCGTAGAACGGTGCGCGTTGTTCAGATGAACCATATACCCGGACTGTCATCCGTTGTTCATTGGACTCACTTTCCGGGCCGAAGCCACGTTGTCCAGTGGACACAATATGCAGACATATTTCTGTTGTCCAGGGCTCCAATAGTCATTTATTCATTCGAAGGAAGAGAATAATGATGAACATGTAACAAGGTATGTAGACAATATGATCAATGAACTGTTGCGATGCACAATATGACAACATGTATAAAAAGTACGGTAATGAATAAACAAATGATGTAAGTTCCAGGCCAAATGCCAAAAGGGCTAATTTGAAAGAAATCGGTAGTACACCTCACCTCAGTATTTGATGTCTTACTGGATTGGCTCGATTTTGAACCCAGATGTCAAATAAAGTCCTATAAACATAATATAAGTATTTTTTTGGTGATTAGTAACCCAGATATGTTGTTGAATCTTCTGCAAATCATTTTGTACAAAACTTGTCCGGGTAATTTCTAAATAAGACTTTAAAATTCATTAAAAATCAAGTTTAAGTCGAAACTTCACGAAACTTTCCAGAAATGCCTAAAATCAGTCCAGCAACGTTCGCCGACCGAAATTTGTCAAACTCGTCGGCGCGTGTGTTACACGCGCCACCGTGACGGCGCGTGGCCGTGCTCAGGACACCACGCGCGGCTGAAAATTTTACAGCAGGTTCGCCTCGTTTCGATCTACAATATTTGTTCAGAAAACATTTTTGAAATTCCCAACGGCTTTTGCCCAGAATTTGATGTTGCGAAATGATTGACGTGGTGTTTTGGTCGCCGGAAAGCTGTTCGTACGGAGGCCGTTTGGGCGATCGGCCGACATACCCATAAACGTTAACACATTTTGAACAACTTTCATTTTATACACAAGATCAAAATCGGTTTTAAAATAGAAGAAATGAAGGCATGAACACGCTACCTCAAAATAGATTTCTGAGTTGCATTTCTGCAAATGTTCTTCACGGGTTTTCGATTTTTCTGGGTGATTTGGCTTTGATTTTGTTACACCTCTCAAACTAAATGCTTTCTGGGTGTATAAGGATGATTGTGTGAAATTTTCGGATTTTTTGGAGGAGGTTTGGTATTTTCCTCATAATTTTCTTATTTCCACCCTAATTCCTACACTCTCTCTCTCAAACTTGCTCTTGATTTTGTGGACTAAATCAGATGAAATGGGGGGTAATTTATAGGGGTTTTGCATGTATTGAGGCTTTAAAGAGTTGACATGTGTTGGGGCAATTGTATTGACAAGTGTATGCCTAATTCTTAATTAAATATTTTCTTTTATTAGTTAATATTATGGAATATAATTAAAAATAAATTCATAATTTATTATTATTATTATATTTTTTTTTTGATTATTTTAGTAGCATTGAAGATAACTTCAAATTATTTTTGTCCAATTTTGTAATTAATATTTTTGGGTTGTTACACACTTATATATTGACGTCATTGTTATGTCTAAAAAAAAACCTAACTCCACGAAGTTGTAAAGAGTTTCGTTAATTAAAATCGTAATCATAAAAACTCAACTTAACATCGAGTAAACTCTGAGTGAAAATACATGAATTCATCTCAAATTTGATAATTTCTTCTGAATTCCCATTCTCTAAGAGCAGCTGTTATGTTACAAGAAGAAGACGAAGCTTCTGCAAATGGCGGCCAAGAAGAAGATGCCGCGTGACTTTGCTGGAACTTTTGCTTGCAAGAATTACATGTGATTTGCAGCATAATAGAATTAACTTGCTCCATAGCGTGTTCTTTCAGTGCTTGAGCCTTTTCCAACTCCCCAATGGCCTGTTGCCGGATTCTTTTCGCGTCGGCGAATTGCTGCTCCGCCAGTTCTATCTGTCTTTTCGCTTCTTGCCTCACCTCGTCGGCGTAAGCTTTTTCCGCCATTGCTATCCTAACCTGCTCCCGCGCGAGCTCTTTCAGACTTTCTGCCGGCACCGCCGCTGCTGCAAAAGTTAGTTTTTCACAGGTGGTGCTGCTACCCCGCGGCGAGGATCGAATGTTGACTGTGGTTATACGGCTATCTGTGTCGGTTCTTTCTCCGATCTCCGACGACCCAATTGAGAGCTGAAGCTGTGTCGACTGATCCTCGTCTAATTTTTTAGAAAGAAACTGGAGTTCAAGATTCTGGTAGCGGGAGGCGGTGCCGCCGCAGCTTGTGTCTGCGAAGTTGCTGAAGAAAATGGGATATATTAGTTTGGGCAAAGCACTGCTGCTAGGCCTGGGAGCTACGCTGAGATTGGTGTCGCTGGAGGGACTGGGGCTCGAAGCCGTTCGAGATAAGCAAGCCGCCACCAGAGGCGGGGGCGGCGGTGGATGTAGAGGATGAGAAATGATTGACGTGATGTTTTGGTCGCCGGAAAGCTGTTCGTACGGAGGCCGTTTGGGCGATCGGCCGACATACCCATAAACGTTAACACATTTTGAACAACTTTCATTTTATACACAAGATCAAAATCGGTTTTAAAATAGAAGAAATGAAGGCATGAACACGCTACCTCAAAATAGATTTCTGAGTTGCATTTCTGCAAATGTTCTTCACGGGTTTTCGATTTTTCTGGGTGATTTGGCTTTGATTTTGTTACACCTCTCAAACTAAATGCTTTCTGGGTGTATAAGGATGATTGTGTGAAATTTTCGGATTTTTTGGAGGAGGTTTGGTATTTTCCTCATAATTTTCTTATTTCCACCCTAATTCCTACACTCTCTCTCTCAAACTTGCTCTTGATTTTGTGGACTAAATCAGATGAAATGGGGGGTAATTTATAGGGGTTTTGCATGTATTGAGGCTTTAAAGAGTTGACATGTGTTGGGGCAATTGTATTGACAAGTGTATGCCTAATTCTTAATTAAATATTTTCTTTTATTAGTTAATATTATGGAATATAATTAAAAATAAATTCATAATTTATTATTATTATTATATTTTTTTTTTGATTATTTTAGTAGCATTGAAGATAACTTCAAATTATTTTTGTCCAATTTTGTAATTAATATTTTTGGGTTGTTACACACTTATATATTGACGTCATTGTTATGTCTAAAAAAAAACCTAACTCCACGAAGTTGTAAAGAGTTTCGTTAATTAAAATCGTAATCATAAAAACTCAACTTAACATCGAGTAAACTCTGAGTGAAAATACATGAATTCATCTCAAATTTGATAATTTCTTCTGAATTCCCATTCTCTAAGAGCAGCTGTTATGTTACAAGAAGAAGACGAAGCTTCTGCAAATGGCGGCCAAGAAGAAGATGCCGCGTGACTTTGCTGGAACTTTTGCTTGCAAGAATTACATGTGATTTGCAGCATAATAGAATTAACTTGCTCCATAGCGTGTTCTTTCAGTGCTTGAGCCTTTTCCAACTCCCCAATGGCCTGTTGCCGGATTCTTTTCGCGTCGGCGAATTGCTGCTCCGCCAGTTCTATCTGTCTTTTCGCTTCTTGCCTCACCTCGTCGGCGTAAGCTTTTTCCGCCATTGCTATCCTAACCTGCTCCCGCGCGAGCTCTTTCAGACTTTCTGCCGGCACCGCCGCTGCTGCAAAAGTTAGTTTTTCACAGGTGGTGCTGCTACCCCGCGGCGAGGATCGAATGTTGACTGTGGTTATACGGCTATCTGTGTCGGTTCTTTCTCCGATCTCCGACGACCCAATTGAGAGCTGAAGCTGTGTCGACTGATCCTCGTCTAATTTTTTAGAAAGAAACTGGAGTTCAAGATTCTGGTAGCGGGAGGCGGTGCCGCCGCAGCTTGTGTCTGCGAAGTTGCTGAAGAAAATGGGATATATTAGTTTGGGCAAAGCACTGCTGCTAGGCCTGGGAGCTACGCTGAGATTGGTGTCGCTGGAGGGACTGGGGCTCGAAGCCGTTCGAGATAAGCAAGCCGCCACCAGAGGCGGGGGCGGCGGTGGATGTAGAGGATGAGATTCTGATCGGAGCTGCCCCATGCTGCAAACATCTTGATGCTCGATGAAACTCTCCACCCTTTGAAAATCAAAGATTTTCAACAAAACAGCGGCATCATGTAATTACAATAACATATTTAAATAAAACAGTAGATACTCTTCAAACATGAAGATTCAAATTTTATCCCAAAGAAAGCGGTTGAAGGAACACAGAAACTCATTTAAATAAAAAGTACGAAAAAATTAAAACTCTACCAGAAAATTGTACAAAAAAACATTCTGCACTGAATACGATGAAAATCTTATGTTGTCTGAACCCTTAATTAACTCTACTTAACAACATTATTTATTTAATATTTTCAAGAAATTAAGTAAGAACCTGGAAAACACACGGCCACAATCACAAGAATGCCCACGAGTCCCACAAGTCTTCAGATGGGCTTTGTAGTCTGAATGAACAGCGTATCCTTTGGAGCATTTCTCGCAAACCCATTGCTTCTGATTACTGTGCTTTCGCCTAAAGTGTTTCTTGATTCCGACAAGATCTCCGAGAGCGTGGCAAGGATCGTGGTGGAGGCAGCTGGGTTCTGGGCAGACGTAGACACGCTTTCTTGCCATCGACGTCTCACTCTTCAGCAGTTTCCATGGCACTTTGTGCCGTCTTCTGTGCATCTGCAGGTTCTGCTCACGCTGGAAACCTTGGTTGCAGATCTCGCATACGTATCGATCTGATTCCAGAAGGGTTTTCGGAGATAAAGAAACCACCTCCGCATCTGGATCTAAAACATATAAAACTTGAAAAAAATTGAAATTTGATCGTTGAAATTTGAAATTTTATCTTGTGAATTAATTAGTTACCTGGAGTTCCGGCGGGTCGTCGTTTTCTTTTACTGATGTTTCCGTTTTCTGAAGAAGAGAATGGCTCAGGAGGAGGAGAGGGATTATCACTGTTTCTTAACATCTATCTAACTGACAATTTTTTTTTTATGAAAATATGATAAGTTATACAAAAAATGATTCAACTAACTTAATCAATCCCTTTTAATTTCTTCAACTCACATGAATTAATGATGGGATGAAGATACATGGGAATACTGATCAGATACATGAACTTGAGCTTCAACCATGGAAGAAAAGCAGCACAAAAATGTATATAAAACGCAGAACAGTTCCTTTCAGCTCTTTAATTTAATTTTTATAGCAGAAAATAGAGCTTAACTTTTTTTCTTTCCCTTTACTCCTCTCTTTTAACCTTCGCCATGACCGGCGAAGTCATCCTTTTCTTGATAATAAAAGGAAGAATAAAGGAGAGAGAATGAGAAACACAGTAACACAGAGGTTAGGGGGAGTGGGGTATCAGAGCAGGGACAAATATATGGTTCCAACTTGAAGAAGTAATTGCGGGAAAAGAAAAACAAAACATATATCCTCCTCGCTAAGGAACAAAAACACATTCAATGTGCCCGCAGGGGCATAACCGAGTTGATAAGGTCTATGGTAACGTAGGGATAACTCCCTCGACGCCAGGTTCGATTTCCGTGTGGAGCGCATTCCCTGCTGAAATATTGTGGGTGTGAGCTTTGGGGTCGTGGCATGTAGGTCCTCTCCTAGAGATGTCTGTCAGCTCGGGCACATCCCTCGATTTACCTGGTGGCGACGTTGAGGGGCCGGTTCCGTCACACAAGGACTAGTCAGGCGAAAGCCAAGATACCTTGTAAATAAAAAAAAAACACACATTCAATGTGCTATTATTCCGATGGTCGAATTGATGGAGTATATGCGCACGGAGATCTTTGGTTATAAGTTTGATTTTGCACTACCAACATTTTCTCGATCAAAACAACCCGCGTCCGTAAAAACACGTTCATTGGGCTCAGTAAAATCTGCATGCAAAAATATATATAATACCATATAGATAAATATGCAAATTTGTTGGAAAAAAATCGGATTCGGGTATTATTTTTCCTACCCGAAAATTTCGGGCACCCGAACCCAAAAACCCAACCCGATAACCACCCCTAATTACTACTCTAGGGGCAGCCTTTAATGAAATGACGGGCTTACCCCTGGAGCTAGTGAGTGCAATTGTATTTTTGTTAATTGAAAAAATAATACAACAAATTATTTTCAATATTTTTATAAAACGTGGATCGATTAGTAGGTGAAAGTTCTAATATCGTGTTTATTGGTAGCCGTTAATATGATGATGTAAGGGTCTGATAGAACTTTGATTTTTAAATAAATGTGATGAGATTCAGCGCCAATTGATGTTAATGAGAAGATATATATAAATATCAAATATCGATCTCACTTCTATAAATCTGATCTTATAAGTATCAACACGCATATAAACATATATATAGATAGACCTATATATTTATGTATCTTGGTATTTACAAACACCCGATCTATATACGTATTTTCCCTTCAAATATAACCCATCTTTAGATATGTAAGAAACTAATGATAATTGATACAGATCAATCGGGGCGAATCTAGCTTTTATAATGAGAGAGTAAAATTGTTGGATATTTATTGGGGGACAAAGTTTAAGATTTTTAAATATGATGGGCAAAATATCAACATAAATTTGCCGTTGAGCGCAATGAGAAGAAACCATCTAATTCAATATAACAATTACTATTGTCTAAATTGTTAGTATATTATGAACAAAATACCATGAGCTAGTGACAATTTAGCCATATGCGTATATCGATAATAAATATTTTACCCCAAGTGGTTTGTATATAGTCATTTTAGCATCTGTGGTGTATTTTACCCCCTGTGGTGTGTAACTATGTACTTTACCCCTAGGTTCAATGGTTGTTGACCAACGAAAACATGGGAGAAGATGCACAAAAAAAAAAAAACAATATTCGTTTGTCCATCTCACAAAGCATTCTTTTCGATCTTCTACTCAGATAGATATTGGCAATTCAACGTTATCCAAGTTTAAAAATATATTGAACAAGTCAGCTGACAACATACGACAATTTTACCAAAAAACTAAGATTCATATAAATATTATTAGCTACAAATATTAATTTAAATAATTGAATATATATTGTGAAGTAGTTATGTAAAATTCCATTCTCAAGAGATCAAGAATAATGAATGAATTTCTATTGATTTGCTTTATATCTTTCTATGCTGCCATCATATATATACCCATTTACATCCAATACAATGTTTGTGAGATGATAATTCTGTTAGCTCCCAAGTTGTAGTCTGTTTGTTTTAATGTCTTGATTTCAGCGGCCATGGCCTCTTGCCATTGTGGATCTTGGACAACTTGTTTGTAAGTTTTGGCTCGGAAATTTTTGATATGGATGCTGTGAAAGCTTGATGTGGTCGAGCTAAATTAGTGGATGAAAGGAAATGAGAAATAGGGTACTGTTTACCTGAGAAAACCATTTGAGTGGAAGGATTGACTATTGATTTTGGAAGATTGCAGTCATAAATGTTCAGATAAGATGGTGGATTTCTACTTCGGGATGTTCTTCTGTGAGTAGGTAGTGTTCCATGAATCCATCCCTTATTCTGTTCAATATTATTACCCGAAGATGGTATGTTTCTGGAATTAGTAAGAGGATAAAGCAAATCATCATGATTAAAAATTGAAATAGGAAACAAATAATCACTATATTGAGATTTATCAGAAATAGAGAATTTCATGTTCTGAAAAGGAAATAAGAAATGAACATTTCGAGATATAAAAATTTGTTTGGTTTCAAGGTTAAAGAGTTTGTATCATTTGTATCCTTAAAGGGTAACCTATGAAAACACATTTTATAGCCCGAGCATCAAACTTAGTTCGATTAGTAGAGAGAGTGGAATCATAACAAAGGCAACCAAAAATTTTTAAATGTAAATATGTAGGAGGCTTGTGATGTAAAATTTCAAAAGGAGATTTATTTCCTAGAATTTTTGATGGAACTCTATTAATGATATGTGTTGCGGCTTGCATACAATCAGACCAAAACATTAGGGGAAGGTGTGCATGAAACAAAAGAGATCTGGCCACTTGCAATAGATGTTGTTGTTTCCTTTCCACCTTTCTATTCTGCTGCGGGTTTTCTACACAGCTGCATTGATGGACAATGACATTCTCAGAATAAAAATCTTTGAATATGAATTCAGATCCATTATCAGACCTAAGTATCTTTATTCTAGTATTGAATTGAGTAAGAACTAGATTGTAGAAGTGCTGTAGATGTGTTCTAGTTTCAGATTTATTTTGCATAACATATATCCAAGTGCGTCTACTATAATCATCCACAATATTAAGGAAAAACCTATAACCAGTATAAGATGGAACTGAAAATGGTCCCCATATATCACAATGAATCATTTCAAAAATATGAGATGTCACAGAATTACTAATGAAATAAGGAAGCTTCTTTTATTCGGAGAAATGCAATATATCGCATGGGATCTTGTCTTGTTTATTACAACTGACGTTCAAGTTGGGAATCAACAACATTCTGCTAATGGATAAATGGTCCCTTCCACCCTGGAGGATATCCAATTAATTGGAAGCATTTATCTATTGTGTGACCATTGTATCCACAATGGGTACACTTTGAACGTTTCTTTTCTTTATTATAGAAATTCTTGGCCAATAAAGCAGTTGAATCCGTAGTATGATTGATTTGAGAAGGAGCCATATTCACTTGTGAGACCATCATTGTCAAATGATCTAAAGAAACTACAGATTGAGTTTGAAGAGATCGTTGACTCACTTCTTGGAGTAATAGAGAATAGACTTTGGCAAGGGATGACGAATGAGAGACAAGGAGAATATGGCTACGGATGGCAGCATCGGCTGTTTGTCTCCGTTAGCGTTGTGGTAACGAGGGCTTGCTATTGAGAAGCAAAGCTTACCTTAGGCAAGGCCTCTAAGAATCATGCAAACCAATCAAAATTTTTAAAAACACTGTCATTTTTGTTGTGAATTTGACACTACCTCAAGAATCTGACAAGAATAGGTACTCATTGCCCCACAATTACAACGAAAAATCGGCCGATAACTAATGTATTCTTCTCAAATGGATTTAAAAGAATTATAGTAGTTTGTGAGGGAAAGAAAACTTTGGTTCATAGTGCTTAATGCCTTTTCAAGTTGGAAGACTCTAGGACCATCGCTTTTAGCAAACCTAGTGTGTAATTATACCCAGACGTCGTAAGCAAACGTGAAATACAAAAGACTTTGTTTGATGTCTTTTGAGATCGAATTCAAAAGCCACGATAAGACTAGTTTGTTCGCTCTTATCCAAGCTAAATGTAAAACTTGATAAGAAGAAGTGGGGCATGGCAAAGAGCCATCAAGAAACAAAGATTTATTTTTGACACTAAATGCCATTTGAACCGACTTAGACCAAGAAATGTAGTTCTCACCATTCAATAATTCGCCATTAATCAACGCTCCTAAGTTATCACTCGGATGAAGAAAAAACAATGAAGATGGATCTGCTGTCGGATTGGGCATAGTTGATCCCAAAACAAGAACTTCATCAGAGGCAGAAGGAGGAGTCGTTGACGCCATCGGTGGTTAGTCTCAAAATCAAGAAGACAAAGATAAAGAAACTGAGAAAAAAATTTGTGCGGAAGATGGATAAATCGATCGGGCGTATGATACCATGTAAAATTCCATTCTCTCGAGATCATTGAGGAATAATGAATGGATTTCTATTTTGATTGAATTCTAGAGAAAACTTGTACAATTGGGTTTCTTGAATGAATTCTGAATACAGGAGTTCCTTAATATATATAACTATTTTCCCTACTTGAACCCTAACGGCTACTTAACAGCCACTAACAACTAACTGAAATATATTGAATAACTGAAATAAAACAAATATTGAACCAAATGTTGATTATTCTTGAGTTCCATTTTGGCGATCCGGAATATTATCTTCACAAGTAAAGTTGTTGATTAATAATTATCAAGAGTAGAAAATTGGATGCTACTGTTACCAAAAATATATATATTTATTTACATATATATGGAAAAAAAAAGTAGCATAATTAAAATATTCCAAACCTAATTGCCATTCAGTTACAGATAAGTGAGTACAATATGACATCATCACTAACATTACATTGAAACACTCCAGTTACTATATACAGATCACTTGGAGAAAAAGCACTACATCGCAGATTTTATTGGTCAATGAAATTTTCATCAGAATGTTCACATTCACAGGAAAAGAACATTCCCAGGAAAGGAGAACACAATGCCTAGTTTGCAACAAAATGGTACCTCATATCGACGTAGCTTTCAGCATCCCAAAGGAATGAACCGAAAGTCACGGCCTCCAGAATGAGTCTCTTCAGACCACCAAAGCTAATCTTGATCTGTTCATCTTTGGATGAATCAATGGTTCCTTGAGGAGAGATAACTATCTCAGGTCTACCGAACAAGGCTTCAGTATGTTTTTCTATGATGCCAATAGCTTCCTTAGATCTAATGGTTGCATATCTCTGAAGCGTCTCCCCATCAAACGACATTACGTAAGTCCTTAATCTTGATGGCTTTGTGCTAGTGAAATTTCCAGCGCCAATACCACCTGCCCATGATGAAACTTCGGGGTGGGGTTGAGCATTTCCAAAAGGCTTTTCACTGCTTTCATTACCAGGTCTCGTCTCGTCAGCTATGACCTGTTGGATATTGGTCCCTTCCCCCTGTGGTAGGATTTTCATTGTCTTCTCCAGCTGAAATCTCTGGTCTATCCGTTTTAGGAAATATCCATACATCACTGATGCAGCATAAATCTGGCCAACTCTTAGTTTGCTTATTTGGGCCATTGAGTTGGAATCACCGAGTTGATTTCCAAGAATTAGAGCCAAATGATTTTGAATCATTTCATAAGCTTCAGGGGAATGGAGATGCTGCACCTTCTCCTCTTGGCTCGTCAAGGGGCTTGGTGGTGATGGTGCTATAGCAGGAACCAAAGGCACATTAGCATCCATAAATTTCTGTACCACCAATGCATACAATATTTCTTCCAAGGCCTTTTTCCTTTCATTGGATTTGACCTCCGCAATTCTCCTGAAATTTGGAAGTACCATCACGTAATTGAAAATTTTCAAACCCATCATAAGCTTCTAATCAGAATTGATAACCAATTAGCATTGATCCACCCCTGTGACCGACAATTTGAAGCTTAAAACAGCCAAAAGGCACAAAAAATTATAAAGTTTACATAGTTTGGTTACTTCATAAGCATTCTTTTGCATCCCACAACTACTAACCTGTACAAAACTAGTTCGGTACCAGATGCAGATGACCCTTCCTTCTCTTTCTCGGCATCACGGTCGGACTGAAGCTGTTCAAGCTGTTGTTCTACTGCAGCAGGGACAAGGTGTGGATGACTTATTAAAATCTGAGACAGAAATTGACCAAATGGTGACTCAAGTAGAAGTGGAGCGATAGGACCAGCAGAACCATCAGAATTAGAATGCATGGACGCTCTGATTGCACAGCGCTTCCTGCTAAAACTCAATTTTCTGATGCCAAAATTCGAATTAGAAATTGAGAGTCCATTCTGCAATGCACAAAGAAAATATGACTTCAAATTATAAAGGACGAAAATAAGATGAAAAACAACAATAAAGTGCGGATGAAGCTCAAAAAATATTTCAGATTATATGTTATAAATTCACAGAATATGTTTGTCTGCGATTTTTACCTTTCTTCGTTCACGAAAATAAATCAAATATTACAATCTCGTTTTTCATTTCCTTCCCGCATGACAAATTTTCGTTCCTTTTTACATCCCCCGAACATTATTGTTAATGTTAATTCGATTCTAACCAAAATTGCACATCTATCATAAAACTTTGTTACTCAGAAAACACAGTCAAATACACATCACGTTCTTCAATAAAATTTCCAACAAATAATTTTTAGAAACATCAATGACAAGCCAAGCTAGCCGAGCTTTTTTGGCTCAGAAAAAGAGTTACTGAGTAAAATCATGTCATTCCACAGTTCAAACTTCAAACTAAGTACACTACAATTTTTTTTTAAAATCCAAACCGTTTCTGAAATCACCTCATCACGAGCAATTAAGGAATCCTAAACATCATTGTGTTGCTCTGTTTTTAAGAGTAACAAAAAACAGAAAATTTTTACATTAGATGTCAAAATATAATCTATACTCAGAAAATAAAAGGCTGCAAAATTCTCACAAAAACACGCATTTAACAATCCAAGCAATCGGTGATGGCTAGATCTAAATCAAAGCTCGTGAAACAACCCAAACACCAAATTAAGAACACAAAATAATTCCAAAACACAATCTTTTGATAAGAACACTATATAATTCAACGTATTGCATCTCTCATAAACTCTATTAACTTCCCTGATAGAACCAAACCCAAGGCAAGTAAAAATCACTACCTGAATCGAAGCGTTGGAAAATTGAGATTTGAACCCAACCCGCGTAAAACCCATGCGATTAGACCCAGATCGAGCAGCCCAGTCAGGAGGCAAATGGGAAACATTAGTGAAAGAAGACTGAAAAGCCGCCACGGTTTCCATCTTCAATCAAAACCGCCTCTCCCCACTGTGGCAAAAAGGAAACAAATAAAACTCCTCCAAAAAATCAACATAGATCCAAATAAAAGAAACGAAAATGCAAGAAGAAAATCAAATATTATTTGCTATAGTTGCTACCTGACCGAAATAACGACGAAAAGGGGAATTTAGGGTTTGGATTCGCGCAGAGAAAGATACAGTTAATTTGATAATTTATGGATCCAACACGCTCCTATTTTGTTGAGCCAAACATAGTCGGGTTTTTTAATAAAATATTCGAAAAATATATATATATAATAACAAAATAATCGATTTTTGGTTATTTTATTTGAAGTCGTCATCTCCCCGATGACGTCTTTCCTTTTTTGTTAAAAAAATATGATTGAAGACGCCCCTGAGATGTCACATTTCATATAATATTTTTTTTATATACAGAATGCGCCACCTCAGATGGCGCATTCTATATAATTTTTTTTTTTTTATAGAATGCATTATCTTAGCCATCTAAAATGGCACCTTCTATATAAATCATAGCCATCAACTCAATTCATGCGATTGATTTGTACAAATTATGATTCCGTAAAATTAAACCTTACTATAATTAATCAAAATATGAAATTTCCTATTTTGATTAATCTAAGATAGCGCCTTATATATAAAAAAAAATTATATAGAAGGCGACATCTAAAATGACGTATTCCATATAATTTTTTTATATATATAGCAGGCGTGATCTCATATGTATATTATATATATGTTAATTATGGGATAATTATTTATCAGATAAAATATAAAGTAACCAATTATGGATTAAGAACGTGGTACAGTTTGAGGGCATCGAAATTGTGAATACAACTTTGTTCAAAATATAAATAAATGAAAATTATAATGTCTTTTTTAATAACAATATGAAAAATGGGAAGGATGTTGTATGTAAATATGCATAAATGCATTATAACAAATAGATTGAAAAATGATTATAATTGAATATTGAGTTAGACACTGTGTGGTACAATAGATGAGATGAAATAATTGAATATTGAATTACTAAAAATTATGGTCAATTTGTCAAGAAGATTATTTCATTACGTGGTATCCACTGAAAAAAGATATAGGCCAAATTAATTTCTTATGTGGGATCCACTGAAAATATATATATGCCAAAATTACGGAGTGATGATAGTAGGGCGCCATCTCAATAGATAAATAGATATAAAAAATTTATATGTAAGGCACTATCTATATATAAAAAAAAATTATATGAAAGACGCCATCTGATATGGCACATTCGATATAAAAAAAAATTATATTGAAGGCGACATCTCAGATGACGCATTAAATAATATTTTAAAAAAAAAAATTAATGACGCCATCGGAGATGCCAAAATCGGTTATTTTGTTAAACAAATTTTTTTTTCCAGAATAATTTATTAAAAAAACCCAAATAGAGTCGGCTATTAAAATCGGATATTGTTGTGAATTATATTTATAGTCGTCTTAAAAGACCTTTTGTTTCACTTAATTTACGAAATGCCCACCTTTGCTTTCGCGTTAATTAAAGGGCAAACTCATCTAAAATCTCCAAAGTAAAAGTTTTTATTAAGTTCAGTCTCAATGTCAGAAAATTATTGTTTGGACTCTCTACTGTCAAAGCTTTATTTATTTAAACTTCCTAACTAGCTAAAGTGAATAATATACCATTGCATTTTAAAAAAAAACCCAATTTAATTGGTTTTCTGTGTGACGTGGCTTTGTTGGGTGAATGGAAGTGCTTCAGAAATTATTATTATCCAACACTTTTTTAGTATTAATTATTTAAAAAGTTCATATTAAATCTATTTAAAATCTATATTAACGTTGTACAAAATTTGTATTAAAATATAATAATACATAAAAATATGTAATTATGCAAATTAAAACTATTTTATTTTTTGGTTTGAAATTGATATTATTAACACTTTTTCAGTATTAACTATATGCAAAGTTGGTATTAAATTCATTTAAAATAGGTATTAACGTAGTACAACTTGGTATTAAAATATAAACTACATAAAAACATGTAATTGTGCAAATTAAAACTGTTTTATTTTTTGGTTTGAAATTGGTATTATTTAACACTTTTCCAGTATTAACTATATACAAAGTTGATATTAAATCCATTTAATATTGATATCAACGTAGTAAAAATTTGGTATTAAAATATAATTATACATAAAAAATGTAATTGTGCAAATTAAATCTATTTTATTTTTTGCTTGAAATTGGTATTATTCAACATTTATCCAGTATTAACTATGTACAATGTTGATATTAAATTCATTTAAAAAATCGGTATTAACGTAGTATAAACTTGGTATTAAAATATAATAGTACATAAAAACATGTAATTGTGTAAATTAATACTATTTTATTTTTCGGTTTGAAATTGGTGTCAGGATCGATTGGAGTGGGTGGCCAGTCCACACCCAAGTTCAACCATTTTGAGCTTCAATAGCTCGTGTTCTTGAAATAATTGTACCGAGATATTATATCAAGTTCGGTTACAAAACCGAGTGAAAGACACTCAAAATAACCTGCTCTATAACCGATTAACCATTGTATTAAAGATATGCAAGTAAAATAAATAAATAAGCATTTGTTTATGGAAGTTCGAAGGTGGTGTAATCCTTCTACGTCTCCCCTTCTTCCACCGCATGGAAGGATTCCACTAGAAGACTTTGATTTATACAATCCCGTTGTACAAACCCGATCCAGTTGAGAATTCCACATCCAACTAGAACTCCTAGCAACTCAACTATGTATGTTCTTTAACGTCTCACATACAAAGACCTCTCATCCAGTTGTGATGAATCACAAACTGTTACAATGGTATTCACTCTTCTATTCTAGCTCACAAATACAATGAATAGAGTGAATACAAAGGCACAAATGATTCCATAATGAATCTGATACAGCAAGGTAAGAGATGCCAAAGGTATGGGGAGTGCTCTCATTTAGCAGCTTTTATCTTTGAAGTTCCCCAATTGAATCCCAAGTCGGTTTGCTTTGGAAGGCTTGGATTGATCTTCAATCAGCTGTTATTGAGCTTCCAAATCATGTATATATAGCCCCCTATACAACAAATTTCAAACCGAGCTCATAAGGTCATATCCAACTACCTCAATTAATTTGGGACCCTAAATTCGAACCATGTTGTTCATATGTTGAGACATTGTACTAACTGCCGTAAATGTAACTTAGACCGTTTATCATGAAGGGTTGTTATTTGATGTTATCCCTAAGGATAATGCCTTTAGGAGGGTATCTCACCATTGAAATGAAGATATCAAATCAAGGGTGATGATTCTCTCCAGCGCATTGCCCTTGGTGCATCATCAATTTTTATTTTTATTTTATAGTATGGGGATGAGAGATTTTTACAACCTAGGGTTTAAAATTCAAGACAAAGAGAGATGATGCCACTAGACCAATTGATCTTGAGAGTATCAATTTTCCATCATGGAGAGGTCGAATTTCCTCCACACATAACACTCATAGGCTTATTGACAACAAGATTTTGACCTAGTGGTTGTCATCTATTTCCAATATAAAAAGTTTCGAGTTCGATTCCTCCCCTCTCTGAGTAATAATTAAAAAAAGCACTCATAGGCTTATAGCCCATTGCCACAAACTCATTTGTTTAATTTAGAATAAAATTTACCCAAATAGATAAACATGGATGTGTACTCAATCCACACCATAGCCCACTATTGCGTGCATTATTCTCCCAATCCCAAATGGGCCAAAAGTTTGTCCAAAATACAATGATTTTCTTACGGTACATATTATGCTTGTCCATAATGATTATGGTCGTTTTTAGATTTTAAGTTCATTTTCACATATTGTTCAAATATATACTTCCAAACTACGTTAAAGAAACGTACAAGTCTACGGCCCTTTTGCATGAGAAAGTCCGATTCAATGGTTGATCTATCCCTAAAGAGCATCTTTATGCACAACATCAATCAAATCCCCCTGAATACCTAAGTAAATGGTATTCTACTTCTCTATTAATTTTTTGTCACTTTCAAATTTGTATCGTGGAATAACAATAGATATGTTGAAAAATAGTTGCTTAGAAATATTTTATCACATATCGCATAATGTCCTTATATTCTTATTAATTTACTTTGTCAAAAGTTGGAATATAATGAAAAAATGCAATAGTGTGATATAAATTACTAAAAAAACAAACTATTTGGGTTATTTAGATTCAACAACGACAACAACAACTAAGCATTTAATCCCAATGAATTGGAGTATGCTATATGAACAATAAAGATAATGAAGTCGGGTCGAACACGTGCGTCGGTCTTCTCCAAGAGCTTCTATCGGTTCAATCCTCTTGAATTCTAAGCCTTTGCGTATAACTTCGAACCATGTCTTATTCTCACTCTCGTGAAATAACGAAAATTCATGGACTCAACTCGATGCATAGGTGTATTGCTTAGCCTACATCGTACATGACCAAACCAACGAAATAACCATGGGTTATTTAGATTAATGATAGGAAGAAAAAAAATCGATTTCAATTTCTTACACCAATTAGTAAATAATAATAATGAAAAATAAGGTTAGGCCCCCTATCTACATTGTAATTTTGTAGTTCTAGGATGGAACTTTTAACCAACCAACGCAACCAATAATTAAAATATAGAATGCGACGGCACGTAACGGTGCTTTTTTCAGTTGAGATGGCTCCTATTAACATATATTATATTCTTACGTGCTTCGTATCATTTTGAATTGTATTATAGTCTTATCTACAAATCTCGGAAACTAAAGAAAAAAAAAATTCAATGGATTTGATAAAATATGAACATGACACGTTTTTCCAAGTTAAGTTTTTACGTTGAATGAACGAAGTTTATTGGAAAATTTGTAGGTCGGTACATTTTCATGAATCTTAATTCATCATAGTCTAGCTGAAAAACTTTAGTTCATCTAGGTTCATTCTTGGTTGAAATGACAACAATAACTCCATGTGGTCCATGTAGTCCACGCGGTCCAATCAACCTTTAATAAAATTACATTCTTAACCCTAAGAAATTGTTTAAAGGAAAAATATGCCTCTATATACTATTCATCGTCGTTTTTATCCCAATATTAACCAAAAAGTAGCATTATATGAACATGATATCCTTCAGTTTTTGTCATCTGGGTAAACCCAAGAGCATACTTTTGCAAAGGACTCACAGTTCATATAACGTTCGTCTAATTATAATTCAAAACTCGGTTTGAAGATTATGTTAAAAATATAACATGCCCATCATGCTTCCGTATTACAATAAATTTTAACAAACTGAAATATATCATTTTGACCATAAAGGCACATGGTGAGATGGGTTGCAAAGCCACAAATCGGAAAATTACTGCCCCCGTACTGTTTTACGAATGACTCATCACCATCCAACCTCAGCCTCTCAGACGAGGTTAGTCTGCAAGTTATCCGATTCCTTCAGAAACCACACAGCACAACCCTAATTCGTTTCCTACCTTAGGGCGTAAGTTATAAACTAGATATAAGAAAGATTTAAAGAAATCTGAGAGATAGATGGACAACATCCTTTATTTTATTCTGGAAATACTTATAATATCTATTACATTAAAACGTCTCTTTTTGGGAGGAGACAGACTTGTTTAGCCTCTCATATATTGAATCAAGAACAGATAAACTGAAATACAGAACAATGTTACAAAATTATTACGAAAGAAAGATAGAAAGAAAATATTATCAAGCTACGAAAGTTGAGCAATTACAAAGCTTGAATATTCTTATTTTTATTCTCAGAAAACTATGAAGAATTTTCGATGTCCATAGCTTCCTGAATGAGTGCCCTTATATAGGCATGAATCCGGACTTGAACTTCGGATTCCAAATCTTGATAATTGTTGAGTGCGCATGTGTGCGCGCCTTAACTTTCACGTGGTTTGGCATCTTTTGACTGAGTGTGCCAAATTTTCTCGTGAGTGATCCATTATTTTTGTACGAGTGCGTTGAACGGTATCCGCACTATCTTTTAATGGTCCACGCCTTTTCCTTTGTCGGGCAATTTTTACATTATTGATTTTTGTGGTCCCCGCGCTTTAGGAAAATAGGATCTCATGTCAGCAGGCCTTTTGTCTCTTCCCGCCTCTGATCTTTCGGGTTTGGATCGGAATCCTTTCCTGAACTCTGGTTCTTTTTGCTCAGGGCATGCTTGGCATATATGGTATATCCATCGGCCAATGTGTGCCATGTTGCAGAATTTTTGGTAAGTTTCTTTTTCGGCCGGAATCTTGTTTTCCCAAAGAGTACTTTTTTTTTTCTTCAAAGAGTTCTTCAACAAATCATGTGGATGTTCCTGTCATGAAATTCAGAATGAAAGTGCCGTTGGCTGAATTCTAAAAGAACTTGAATGAGTATTTGACTTTGTCCATTTCCGTTAGACAAACCCAAAGACCAGATTGTGATAACACATGACCCTCAACATTTGCTACAGCTTGTACATCCTCAAGGAATGCATCATCTGCAGCACTCGTGACAGGGGTACTTGAATCCCTTGCCTCCTGGTTAGATGAGCCCCGTTCTCTAAACACTCATTTTTGCACCGTTGGTGGTGCGGCCTGGAGGAGGCCTTTTCGTGAATTCAAACAAACGTTCATGGTCCCGAAAGCATGCACGTATGTGATCAGTAACAAGTTCCTGATCCGCTCGTTGAAGCCTTCATGCGACCTCAACATTGAGACAAAGTGTCCCAAAGTCTCGTTCCAGGATCTCCTGGTTTTCCCTGAGATTCCTCACTTGTTTGAGGGTATCGCTAGCAATGTGACCCTCCATCTCGTGTTAAGAAATCCACAAGAACAATTTTATCAGATTTCACTATGACAATATCATAATCATAATATTGGCATCCAGCTTGCCATCTTAAAAGTCTAGCATTTTCTCGTTTTGATTCAATTTTATTTTTTAGAAAAGACTTTAAACTGGTATTATCTATTTTTAAGATAAAGTTTTTTGCAAATAAGAATAATGACCATTTTTTAAAAGTCTTTCGAACTGTAAAGAACTCATTCTCGTTGATATGTGTTGAGCCTTAAACGTATGGTTGAGTTTAATGCTTAATTTATCTCCGGATTATTTTTGAGTTTTGATGATCAACAAAACTTGTGTTTGTTATACTAATATGTCTACTTAGTGTACATGGTTAGATTGATAAATTGGTTGGGAAGACCAATGGAAGAGAACCCACGTTATACATTAACATATGCGAGTTCATAGGACAAGCGGTGATTTTTATCAAGGAATCTATTGAGCTTGGACGAGAAGGAATGCCATCTATGAACAACCAAACTAAGTGTTCAACAAGTGTGGAATGATGTTGGAACAATATCTTATGATGGGATGAAGACCCACGAACCAATGGTCCGTTGGTGGGCAACTTCGTATAGAAGCCACTTGGAGCGCACTGCAATGTTTTGATTATATCTCTTGGATCGATGCTCCAAATAATGTGAATCCAAAGAGGTTGGAAAGCCAACTCAATATGCTAGATTTCATATTCAAACATCTCAGTCCAATTCGAATTGCATCATGGAGAAAAATGGCATGGAAGTCATAGCAAGTGCAGATTGTAGCAAGGTTTGAGCGGCTGTAGCATTTTGGGCATAACTTCTTCATACCTTGATGAAATGCAATGAATTTTTGTCCACACCTACATACGAGGAAGGGTTACAACTTTCATGTTTACCACTGTTCCCAAAAACGAGTTTAAGATGGTAGAATAGTGCAAAGTTTGAGAGTGTTGAAATCTGGCAGATAGTTTGAGGCGATCCGGGCCATCACCTCAGGCGATCCGAGCCATGTGTGCCACACCGCGCACCATCGACCCAGGCGATGGTACGCTGCGTGCCTGGCGATCTGGATCGCCCCAGGCGATGCCTGGAACGCCTGAGGCGATCCAGAATTGATCCTACGACATTTTTTCAAAGGGCGATCGCCCGAGGCGATGGGGACATCGCCTGAGGCGATCTGGGTCAGATTTGAACGTTAGACCGTGGCGATGGAGATCGCCCGAGGCGATGCATGAGTGATTCAAGCCTTATGTGTAGCAATGGCTAGTAGGAGCCTTGTGGGCCTTCTACAGTATAAATATGGATGTTTTGGAGCTTTTTGAAGACAAGAAACAAGCCTACAAACTTCATCAAAGCTTTACTTATTCAAATTTCATATATCATTGCAATCTCCATACATTTGTGTTGTATTGGAGTTTGTGATCCATTTGTTTTGAAAGAGTCTTGTTTTCTTCGTGTTGTTACACCGTGAAGGACTAAATCGGGAACAAGAGAAAACAATAAGGACTATATCATATATTATCCGGAAAACTAGCAGTTCGCCCTGTTAGTCCTCCAGGACCTAAATAACTCAATTTTCGCAAAATAAAAGAAGCCATTTCAATTTCTTACCCCAACCCAATTAGTAAATAATAATAATGAAAAATAAGGTTAGCCCCCCTATCTACATTGTAATTTGGTGGGACTAGGATGACAGTGACACTATGCAACGAGACGGCACATAGCGATGATTTTTTCAATTAAGATGGCTCATATATATATATTTTAATTGTATTATAGTCAAAGACAGAGGTAAGGGAAGTCATTTTTTTTTTAAAAAAATTACTTTTTACCCAAAAATCGTGAAGGTTTTTTCTTTAAATTATATTTTGACCCCTAAATATTCTTTTTATCTTATGCTAATATTTTTTTATCACCCTATATATTTTTCTGTGTCCGCTAATAAATTTAGTCTTATCTACAAATCTCCGAAACTAAAGAAACAAAAATCGATGGATATGATAAAATATGAATATGACATATATTTCCAAGTTCCAATTTTACGTTAAAACACCATTTGCTATATTGATAAAGATAGTATGAATCATGATTTTAACTATTCATCAATCACAATTCTCATCTCGTACCAAACTGTACCTAAATGTGTAATTACCATACCCTAGATCTAAAGATGTCTTACATCAAGGAAATTTGTTTAATATATTTTGAACTTTAATATTTTGTTTAAACATTGTATACATAATTTGGCAACTGATATTATTATATCTAAAATAAATATGAAATAAGGAAAATAATAAATATGACTTTTAGATGATCAATTGTCAAGTTGGGGCTTTCCATTTTCTTTAATTTCGCTTTCTAATTTAATTCCCACGCCCCCCAATTTACTCTTTAATTAATGCCAGTTTAATGTGCATGGCATTAGACTTGGCGTAGGCGACTGACCAACCTCTGATTTACGTTGTGGAGGAACGGATTATTCTTCTATGCACTGGGTGACGGGAAATGAGATTTTAATATATAGGCACTATCCTAACAATATATTTAATGATCTAGAATTGATTTGGGTATATATGATCCACATATTTATGTAGATCCCGCATACCCAAATCAATTCATGGCCTTTGGATATATCATTTGGGTAGTGCATATATGCTGGCAAGGAATAACCCATAGGGGACCCATAAAACATTACACATTCAAATATATCTATATGTATGTATATATTTGAATGTGTGATGATGTATGAGTACACGCCGTGCATAAAAGAATAATTCATGAGGAAGTGGGACCATTTCATTACATTATTTATAATAAATTTAATGGTTTTTAAAATTTCTTATAAATGAAAAGGTTTATAAAATAAAATTTAATTTTGCAATAAATTAACTAGGCTCTCTAATCTAATTATATTTTTTTCGAAGTTCGTATTTTTCCCAGTCATGACCTTAAATTTGTGATATCTGATACATTTGAAGAACCATTTTATAAAATATTTCACAGACTTTACAATCGATCGTATATATATATATATATGAGTTTAATCAATAGTAGTCCTAAATGTTTATGACTAATTAAAATTGGTCCTATATGATATGATTTTAATCAACAATAGTCACAAACTTTCAGGACAAATCAAATTGATCACATATGATATATATTTAATAAAAAATAGTCTTCATAGCCCCTTTCAATTATGAGATCACTTTTGATAAAAACACAATTTCTGTGGAACCAATTTTGATTAGTCCTAAACGTTTTAGACTATTATTGATTAAAATCATATCATATAAAACCAATTATGATTAGTCTTAAATGGGACTAGTATTGATCAAATCCATATCCTACAGGACCAATTTTGAAATTTACCCTAAATAAGATTATAAATCTCTACAACCAAATAAACTAATTGTATAAAAAAATATTTCTCTTTGGTTAAAAGTGGTCGACGTGATAGTTTGAAAAATTATCTTGATCACACATTCTTTTTTATTTATGATATTTCTTTAAAAGAAAATTTACAAAATAATTTTCAAACACATACAAAAAACAAAGATCAAGCGAATGTCAAAAATTAAAAATATTATATTTCAAAATCTTGATCAAACAAATGTTATTTTTTTAAATGATCCCGAGAGCCGTCATGGTTCGAACAATCGTGATATTTGTGATCATGTCTCGGAAAACTTGGGTTTTCTATACTTTGTCTTTAAAAAAATACCTTATAAAACATGAAATTCAAAAGATAAATATACGTAGAGTAATTCATAATGATTGAAGGACATTATCGATGAGATAGGAACAAAATATAATTATTTAACTTTAATAATTCAGTACTATTTAACAACGATAACGATCAATAGTAAGACACGATTTCTTGCAAGGACATGGAATCTTCTCACCTCTTTTGGTTGTTTGTTGTTAATCTTTTTTCATATTTAATCTTTTTTTTTCCTTATTTTTTTACGAAATTTACTTCTTGATTTCGTATCCATACATATGTTATTTGTTTTTATTTTGAATAATAATTATCCATATTGAAAGATAATTGGGATATAGATTTTGAAGTTATACAATTTTTGAATTGCAATCTAATCTAGTTTTTTTTTTTTTTTTTTATAGTGTCAAATCTTGATTCTACTATCGATATTAAAATTAAAATCATATTTTTAATTGCCACGAGTTATAAAGTTGTTTTAATTATCGAGAAACTAGGAACATGGTTTGGATTGACATCTTCTTTTGCATTTTTAAAGGATTTGAAATTACGATATACTAAATGTCATCTCAAATCTATGAATTTTAAATGATTAATTTTCAAATTCTGTCCTCCAAATCAAATTCTTCCATCCAAAAGCAACTTAAGGTATATGATGTCATACGATGAATCCGTTTCATCAGGTAAAATCCCCCTCAAATACGGAACAGAAATATATCAAGGACAGAACCCCGAGCACAAGATAACCGAATACTATTAAACCCTGCTCGACTTTCTGGTCAAAACTACAACGGAAGACCCGGACATAACTGACAAATTAACGGATGCGGACGAACGTGCGTTAATGGCGCACGAATTTATCGGGCATGTTTTGAACCCATGACACCGTGATCGAGGGAGATCATGTTCCCGGTTTCTCGCATGCCACTCACCGGGATTAACGCTATAAATACATACCTACGGTCTCATTGTAAAGGGTTGGACTTTGGAAGCAAGAAAAGACTCTGAGGAGAGCATATCAAAGTCTGTTTGGTCTTTTCCTGTATTTTTCTAGGATTGTTATTTGAAAATTTGTTATTCATATTTCCTGTCAACGTCCTGTAACACATCAATATTCAAAGTAAAGAATTTATACTGGACAATGTCCCATTATTTTTCCTACATTCTTGAGGGTTTTCCACGTAAAAAATGTTGGTGTATCTTTCTGTCACACACACTCTATCAGAATACAGAGAATTTAAGATCACATCATTATAGTTATTCTTATTTTAAGAATGATCAAATCACGACTATCCATTAGACTATTGTAAGATTTGAAAATATTTAAACTCAAACATTATGAACAACTATCTTTTTTTAGAATAACGATAAACACTCGATCCTACTTTTTTTCCATATCATTTTCCGAGTGCCCACATTATTATCTTGCCATTAAATTTTAAAACGCAACTATTTTTGTTAAATTTGTTCTAAAAGCCACACCAATAACTATTCGTTATAAATTGTTCTATTTTTGGGAAACATTACCCGGATCAGCTTTGTCCACGTAAAGTCTGCGTAGATTTAAAGTCAAATAATCTCAATCGTATTTAATTTTCAATTGGACCATTTTTTTATATAAATATTCCTAAAAAACACGCTTTATTCGAAGGTCTCGCTTCATCAAAGTTTTATATAAAAAAGGTCAAATCACGTGTGTTGAAATTGTCATTGGTTCAATTAGTTAGTAGAAAGTTTTTGTGGGATTATAATTTAATTTCCAATAGAAGATTATAATTTAATTTTCAATAGAAAAATATATATTTTTGAAACTGAATATTTATTTTAAAAAATTTAAATAATGTTTTGGTAGATAATGAAATTTAATTCCACCACTCAATGAATAAAAAATTTCAGATGATTATATTTATATGTTAATATAAGAAATTAATATTCACAATTTTATATTTACGATATAATATATTGTTTATTAAATTAGTGGAGAATTATTTATTACTTAAATATGATATAAGTATCAATCAATATTTATTATCATAATGACATTTACTTGAAATGAGTAATTTAGTACCATAATTCTATGATTGAACACAACAACATTTAATTTCAATGAATTGATGTATGCTACATGAATAATAGAGAGAATCAAGTCAGGTTGGACACGTGCGTCTGTCTTCCCCAAACATTTCTATCCATTAGAATACTCTATTTAATCCCCTTGAACTCCAAACATTTGTGTATAATTATAGAATTTAACATATAACAATTTAATAAAAACTATAATCGATGATAAATGTATAATACAAATATTTTAAAGCATATAGTAGTTCAAACAATATATTTTAATCGTTTTTTCAGCCGAAACAATTATTCTCTCCAAAAAATTTCCTACCAAAAATTGCTAAATGACCTCGACTCTAATACCATTTATACGATCAATCATATCTCATTTTATCAAAAATTATAACCGATAACAATAATATAACTTAAGTTTTTTTAATCGTACATCGGCCTAAATATTATACTAGGATATTGAAAATATATTATTGAAGGGTATTTACTCTTTAAAGAAAGAAAAAGTTACTTTTTTGGATAAAAAACCTTAGTTTTTGAAATTTTTGGATTTAAACTCTTTTGATTGAATATTACTTTCAGGGTAATTAACTAAGTCATGCATGAAAATGATTCCAAATAGAATAAAAACAATTTAATTCCTCCACCAAGTAATATTCAAGACCCAAAAATTTGACAATACAACCATTGAAAAAATAAAAATAAGATTCGCCAAATTTGAATAAGACCCAGTTAAATGCTGACATTTTCCACCTTACCCTACACTTTTTCAAGAATGGACTGTGCCTATAATACATACCAGTTTCCTACTCCCATATCACATTCTTCTCTATATTCTTGAAGAAAAAGAGAGGTTCGAATATATTTTTTAACTTAAAATATACAACAAAAATGGGTATTTTAAATTTTTTGATTTGGGGAAACGAAGTTGAGGAGCAGAAGAAGAACAAGACGAAGATAAAAGGGAGAGTAGTTTTGATGAAAAAGAGTGTGTTGGATTTGATAGATTTGAGTGGTTCAGTTGTAGATAGAGTTGATGAATTGCTTGGGAAGAAAGTATCTTTGCAGCTCATTAGTTCTACTCATTCAGGTTAATTCATTCATCACTCATTTATTTTCTCTTTATTATGTCTGCTAATATTCATGGTTTTTCTTCTTGGATTTTGATACTAAATTAATTAAATATAATACTTTTTTTTATGTTAACTATGCAAAATACTAAAATTGCTTTAAAAATCCAAAATATAATTTTTCTTAAAAAAATTTTAGATGGGAGGATTGAAACTGTGTATTCTCAGCAAAATTTTTTTTATATTTTAACATATTTTGAAATACCCAATTAGTAGTCGGTAAGGACGCACACACAGACAATAGAAGACAAATTTTTTTATTACACCAAAAATTGCATTGTCCCCCTAAATTTCCCTCGTATTGGATTCTAAATCCGCCCCTGGTTTTATGTTGTGCTAATGTTGTGTAGCACAAATGTCTAGCCGAACAATTATATTGTAGATTATTATTATGTTATTCAGTCATATTATTTAACATTATTATTGTTTAAAAGGAAGAAACTTTTTTTTATTATTTTCTTCCAATTATTCTCAGTACATATAAAATTAAAATTACAATTACCATTAGCTATTAAAAATCAATTTTACTTACATGATAAATTGAAGAGCAATAACTTTGTTAAATTTATTTAATGAAGTTAAATATTTTATTTTAAATGAATAAAACAACTACTAAAAAGCTAAAAAATAAAAAAATTCGAAACCAATCAGTTAAATTTGTTTCAATTTATACATCAATTTTGTTTTAAAATTACTGAATCCAAAATCAATGATTTTGATGTCAACAAACAATATATACCCTTGATTAGAAAATATTTGTATATGCCAGTTTGGGCATCAACTCAATATTAAAACACATTATTTTTTAAATACAAAATATATAAACTAATATACAAATTATTTTAGAATAATCATATTGAATTGATATAATAAATAAAGTAAGAATGTTCCATACAAGTAATTTTCCCTTGATTGTGTTCTTATTTATGGTGAGGTGAGTAACAATAATATCTTCCAGCTTTCTTTCAAGTCATATTAATCTCTTGCCGACCATAATAATTGTCTTAAATGCCCAATGGACAATGATAAGTAAATAGTAAAATATCGAGTCTCGTACGTACTAAAACGAAGCTTCAAATATTATTTAATGAGCGAACTCTTTGATATCGACGGAATGGATAATAGCTCATGTTTATTTTGGATAGACTCGAATTTGAATCCTCTCGTGCTAAAAAAAAATATTGTTTGATGAGCTTGACGTAAATGTTTTAACTACTCCACCAATCTATCATTCAATACTAGTCAGAATTCTAACATGATGCCAGCAACCGAGCCACATAAAAGCTGAGAAATAATAAAAAAATGGGTTTTGATTTAGAAAGAAAAAAATTAATTTCTTTTAAAAATGTTTTTCGAAAATTAGGAAAATTAAAATAATTTGTCCTCTAAGAGAAATTTTGGAGATTGACTTTTCATGGCATGAGGAGGACCATAAAAATGCATGTATTTTTTATTTATTTTTCCCTTGATATTAATACTAGTTATCCTTCACTTTGATTGTTACTGGTAAAATAAATGGTATATAATATTCCACAAAGCTATGAAAAAAATATTTCTAAATCTTTTTAAGCAATAAATTTTTTTTTTTGTTGAGATTTTGGGAAGCGAAAGGTATCGAAACAGCGACCTTTAGCCACATATTTCCGTGGGCTTTATGCCACTTAGCCAAAGACCCGTGGCTTTTTAGGCGATAATTGAGGGGAATAAGTTGTTTTTCCCCCAATACTCAATCAAGCCAAATTTTGTATTATTCTTATTTTTGTATATATTACACTCGAGCTCGTATATAACTACTTACAATGCAGACAATGAATTATTGAAAGGGAAGTTGAGCAGCGCGGCATACTTGGAAAACTGGATCACGAACATCACATCTTTAACGCCACAGGATGCGGCATTCGATGTCACATTCGATTGGGAAGAAGAAGAGTCAGGTATTCCAGGGGCATTTATCATCAACAACTTTCACCACACTGAATTTTACCTCAAGACACTTACTCTTGAGCATGTACCTGGACATGGAAGAGTCCACTTTGTTTGCAACTCTTGGGTTTATCCTGCCCACAAATACAATACACCTCGTGTTTTCTTCTCCAATCAGGTACAAATCATTCTTACAAACACTAGCCAATACATGTATACTAGGTTCTTTTTTTCAGGCGGCTCATGGGTGACCCATCCCGTTTACGATATATGTCGAATCGAAAATCATAATTTTCTGGTTCTCAACATCTCCCATGGGAAGTATATTAGAGTTTGGGTCAATTCTTGTTTCAGTCCCTAAAGCTTTCAGTCTCCGGTTTAGTCCCTAAAGCTTTATAAGTCTTTCAATTTTAGTTAGTCCCAGACGTAAAGGCGGACATAGGGGGACTGAATCAGGAATATTTTTAAAACTTTAGGGACCGGTTTAGTCCCTAAAGTTTTAAAAAATATTTCGGAATAAGTCCATCTACGTTTGCTTCTTACAACCGACTTAACACCGAAGACTGAACCGATAAATTTTTAAAACTGTAGAGATTAAACCCGACCACTGAAAACTTTAGGGACGAAACTGGAAATAGACCCAAAAACGTATTATCCATTTCCCAATTATAAGTTTGATAGGAGTATAGTTTTCATACATGAATCCTTGTGTGTTATTTATAATAAATGCGTAGTAATTAGTTTACTTACTCTGTGTTCAGAGCTATCTCCCTAGTGAAACACCAGCAACATTAGAACATTACAGGAAACAGGAACTATTGATCTTGAGAGGAGATGGAAGTGGTGAGCTTCAGGAATGGGACAGAGTATATGACTATGCTTACTACAATGACTTGGGAGATCCAGACAGGGGTCAAGATTACGTTCGACCAGTTCTCGGGGGATCCTCCGAGTATCCATATCCTCGAAGGGGAAGAACAGGCAGACCTCCTGCAAGCACAGGTTACCATCATTTGAGATAAATTTTATCCAACATAACTTGATTAGATCATACATTAATGCGGTTTTTTATGAGCAACAACTGCCCCAGCTAACAAGGCGATCAAGATTGTGTAGGACGTTGTATCGTTTACACTAATCTAAATCTTTTCTTGATGGCAGATCCTAGTTCCGAGAGCAGGATTCCAGTGCTTTTAAGCTTAAACATATACGTTCCGAGGGACGAACGGTTTGGGCACTTGAAGATGTCTGATTTTCTTGCTCATGGGCTGAAATCCATCTCTCAGGTGATTTTGCCTGAGGTGACAAATGTACGCGACAGCGTGCATAATGAGTTCGACAGCTTTGAAGATGTTCTTAAGCTGTACGAAGGTGGAATCAAGCTGCCAAATGACCATCTGTTTAAAACTATAAATGATAACAACCCCTTGGAGTTTCTCAAGGAGGTTCTTCCCGCTGACGGCGAGGGACTCTTTAAATTTCCAATGCCTCAAGTGATCAAAGGTATGTTTACATTACAAATAATATCAGTGATGTTAAATAGAGCCAGTGCAATTTACAACATATGATACCGATAATATATATTTTACCGCATGTTGTTTGTAAATATACACAAATAGTTAGTTTATCCCTTATGGAGTTTTTCACGTGCTTCGTAAAAAATTGAACATAGGAATTTTGTGTTTTGCACGTATTCATAAACCATATAAAATACTATTTTCAAACCACATGGGTAAACTGCCTATTTTTTAAAACCATATGGGTAAATTATCTATGTTCATACAAAGTATTTTAATCTTTCTATTTGGAAAACACGGGGGTTCGTTGCCAAAAACCTCATTTAAATATGGCAAAGTTTACAATATTTTTATAATTGGTAATTTATATTTTTGGATCAAACTAAGTACTATTCAAAATTTGGTTTACAGAGGATAAATCTGCATGGAGGATGGATGAAGAATTTGCTCGAGAAATGCTGGCAGGACTCAATCCAGTCATAATCACTCGTCTCACGGTTTGCTACCTTAAACTAATAATCACTTCCTTTCCATAGATTTTCAGACATTTGAGTATTTTTGTTTTGTCTGTATAAAATTGATAAGAGAAATAAATCTTTGCTCGCTATATTTGAAAAAATATCATAGATCTTAACGAAAATTATTGATGTTACAGGAGTTTCCTCCCACAAGTAAGCTGGACCCAGAAGTCTATGGGGATCAAACGAGTAAAATAACACCAGATCATATTCGTAATCAATTAGATGGGCTCAGTATTGATGAGGTAATCACATATTTTTTAGTATGTATATTAACATCATTCACGGGTCTACAGCCAATTCACGAGCTAGTGACAATTTACCCATTTATTATCGATAATAGACGCTTTATTCCATATAGTTTGTAAATAGACAGTTCACCCCCGATGGCTTATGAAATTAGGCTTTTTTTACCTCCTGTAGTTGTGATAGGTGCAAAATACCATATCCATATATGCTATGCTTTGCCTATTTTGAAAACATAGGAGACTATTTACAAAAGTAAAGTGCCTATTATTGAAACCACAGGGTAAAATACATATATCGATACCACGAGGTAATTTGATATTAGCTCGCCAATTCATTCGTAATCTAATAGATGGAAATGGGGTCTAATTAGTCTATCTTTAAAAAAACTAAATTTTGTGAAATTTCACAAACAGGCAGTTCAGAGGAACAGATTATATATTTTGAATCACCATGACTCATTGATGCCATATGTAAGACGAATCAACACGACTACAACGAAAATGTATGCTACAAGGACTCTACTGTTCTTACAAAACGACGGGCGTTTGAAGCCGTTAGCCATAGAACTGAGCTTACCACATCCTGATGGAGACCAGTTTGGTGCCATCAGTAAAGTATATACTCCAGCTAAAGATGGTGTTCAAGGTTCCATTTGGCAATTGGCCAAAGCCTACGTTACAGTTAATGATTCTGGAGTCCACGAGCTCATCAGCCACTGGTACAATCTTTAGTGAAAAATTAATAAATGAAAAATCCATGAGCTCATCAGCCACTGGTACAATATATTTTTTTTAATGTGGAGTTTGTTCATATATAGGCTACATACACATGCTGTGATCGAACCATTTGTTATTGCTGCAAATAGGCAGCTAAGCGTGCTTCATCCCATTTACAAGCTTCTGGATCCTCACTTCCGTGACACCATGAACATCAATGCTTTTGCGAGACAAATCTTGATTAATGCCGGAGGGATCGTTGAAACCACTGTTTTTCCAGCCAAGTACTCTATGGAGATTTCTTCTGTGCTTTACAAGGATTGGGTTTTCCCCCATCAGTCCCTTCCGGCTGATCTACTGAACAGGTGAGTGCTAACGAATCGAGTAGGCTCACGAGTTTTTTTAAGTCAGACCAGGGTTATTTTTTTTTGACATGACATGATCACTCACTTGCACTTAACCTGCAGAGGAATGGCAGTGGAGGACACAGATTCTCCACACGGCATTCGTTTATTACTTGAAGACTACCCATATGCTGTGGATGGGCTCGAAATCTGGTCAGCCATAAAAACATGGGTTGAGGATTACTGCAACTTGTACTACGAATCGGACGAGGATATTCAGAAAGACACCGAGTTACAATCATGGTGGAAGGAGGTGAGGGAAGTGGGACACGGCGACAAGAAAAACGAGCCCTGGTGGCCTAAAATGGCGACACGAAAGGAGCTTACAGACTCTTGCACCATCATCATATGGTTGGCATCTGCCCTTCATGCGGCAACGAATTTCGGGCAGTACCCTTATGCCGGTTATCTGCCTAACCGGCCTACCATAAGCCGACGTTTCATGCCCGAGCCGGGAAGTCCTGAATACGATGAGCTGTGTTCCAACCCTGATAAGGTATTCCTGAGAACAGTGACAGCTCGGCTTGAGACGTTGCTCGGTATTGCGATCATCGAAATTCTGTCGAGGCATTCCTCGGATGAGATCTATCTTGGACAGCGAGACACCCCGGAATGGACGAGAGATGTGCGGTCTCTCAAAGCTTTCGAGAAATTCAGCAACAAGTTGACTGAAGTAGAGAAGCAAATCACGAAAATGAATGAAGATGAGAAATGGAAAAATAGGGTTGGACCTGTGAATATGCCATACACTTTGCTCTATCCTACTAGTACTGGTAGTGGAATTACTGTCAAAGGGATTCCCAATAGTGTGGCAATTTGAAAGTTTGTCACATATAAAGCTAAGTTCAAATTTATGTTGATTTGTATTTATGTGAAATATTGTTTTTATAACTTCATTATATTGTTTTTTTTGTAATTCCATCATTATATTTATATATCTGTAAATAAAATATTTGATTTATTTCGATAATGTTATATTAAATCAAATTCAGTATATAATTCAATCTCTTGTGTGGTCAACTGAAGATTGATCTTAATGCTAAATACATAATTATTTACAAAAGTTCTTGTATATCTACTTTGTCCTTGGTTAGATTACAAGTTTGGACCATAAAGTATCGTTTGAAGTTATGGATAAGATAAATATAAGAATGATTAAAATTATGAGATAACGTTATTTGTTGTAATGACTAAATACCCTCACTAAATAATGAAGGGAATTTCAAATTTTCCATGGAATTTCAAATTTTCTAGAGAATTTTATTGTGAGAAGTAACTTGAAATTTTTGTAGAAAATTTTTAAATTTTACAATAGTAAAAAAAGGATGAGAAAGGACATATGTCATTTTGCTAGAAAATTGTGGGTTAAATATGATTGGGATAATATTATGACAAAAAATCAACTAAATATTGAATTAAAATAAGTTCTAAAATCATCCTACCCCTATTGATAACTTCAAACGTAACTTAAATATATATCAATGAGTTTTTTGGTGGTCGTGGTAGGCATAAACAAGATTTAAATAAGTAATTGTATTAGAAAAAAACAGTGGTATATATATTTATATATATATATATATATATATATATATATATATATATATATATATATATATATATATATATAAGCGAGGAAGGGTTACTGTTCCGATGAACAGTAACCCTTCCTTTTTCGCTTTTTCTTTTTTTTTTGTTTTTTTGTTTTTTTGTTTTTTTTGTTATTTATTATTTGTTCAATTTTTTGTTCAATGGGTTATTGTAACCCTTCCTTTTTTCGCTTTTCTCCTTTTTTTTGGTTATTTTCTTTTTTTTGTTATTTATTATTTGTTCAATCGGTTATTATTCCTATGATATTCGGCCGTCGCTTTTTATTTTTAAAAATTTTTTATTTCCTGTTTTTATTGTTTTTTATTGTTTTTGTATTTTTTATAAAATATTCGACATTTATTTCCTTTTTCTTTTAGTTTTTCTTTTATTTTTGTATTTTTTATAAAATATTCGGCATTATATATTTTTGATAGATTGCAGGTCGTCGATTTTGCTTGTTTATGTACATTTTGATTTTTTACTTGCCTACGACCTATTGCTGATATTTGGTATTATCTTTGTTCAAATATTCCCTTAATGTATAATGAGATTATATCAAAACCCTTGACCCAATAGTGTATCCCTCTTATCTCGATTTTAAAATTCAAAAATGGTTTTTTTTTTAGAAAAAAACTTGTTGATTTTGTCATATGAATTAAAAAAAAACAGATAGTTCAAAATAGATTTTTATCGTGGCAAACTTTAATAATACTTTTTTATGTGAACTTAATTTAAAAAAAAAATTAAAAATAAGTTTTTGTTGTGGCAAACTTTAATAATATTTTGTTATAAAATATTCGGCATAATGAATTTTTGGTAGATTGGAGGTCGTCGGTTTTGATTATTTGTATATATATATGAGCAATTATTACAATTAATAGATGGGGACGAAGACTCGAGCACCAATCTTCGAATCATAATTGGCATCGGTGCCAAATGACTACAAACCATCGAGCTATAGTATTTAGGAATATAATCGCTTGCAAGATGCAGAATCGTGCATAAAAGTCAACCCTTCATTACCTCCTCACCGAAATGGGGAGAGTGACCAACCAAACCACGGCGGCGCCACCACCTTCTTTGCCGATCAAACACTTCAGCCACCCCCATGACCTCCATCCAATCCCATCCGGTAACCCACAAAATCTCGCCGGTCTTTGTTCATCCTGCAAACTTCCATCCAGTGGGAAGATGTACACATGCCCACCCTGCAACTTCATTCTCCACCAATCATGTGCTCAGCTCCCGCAGCTCATCACCCACCCCGCCCACGGCGGCTGCAACCTCTCCCTCCTCACTATATCCTCCTATCCCGGAGGTATATTCAGCTGCGATGCGTGTAGCGGCCGTGGAGACGGTTGGAGCTACCACTGCAGCAGCTGCGATTATGATCTCCATGTCCTCTGTTCTATTAAGCCACTCAAGATCAGACACCACGCCCATCCCTGCGATCTGAAGCTCACGTTTCAAAATCCTTATGCTAAGGGATTCTCGTGCGATATTTGTCGCAGAATCGAGGCTAAGCAGTGGCTTTACCGATGCGATTCATGTCAGTTTGATGTTCATATGGATTGTACGGCATCTCAGCCTCAGATTCTGGGACACCCCCATTCGCTACCAAGTTCAAATATTTCTCATCATCATAGTCAACTGATTCACAGTGCCAGTACTGGTGGGATTCCCAGTCACTATGGGTTTAACCAGTTTCAGGGCCCCGTAATTCCTGGTGGATTTAATGGATCTGTTCCATCAAATCCACACCTGATGCAGAACAATCGGCCTTCGATGGGAGGTGGTTTTGGAAGCAATTTGTTGACTGCTGCGATGGGTGGAGTGGTGGAAGGGGTGATGCAGCAGGTGGCGCAGACAGCCGTTCAACAAGTCATCGGCTCAGCTGATGGTGGCGGAGGTGACGCTGGAGCCTCCTCCGGTGATGGATCTTCGTATTAATTTGCAATTCTTGTGTTGGTATTTTTCATTTTCCTTGTGTATGGAACTGTGAAGGCTTTTTTAATAATCTTGTTTTAAGGTTTTCGACACAATTTTATCATAAAAAAATAAATTTGTATTTAAGTGTTCAGATATTGAATTTGCATTTGAATTATAAGACATTTGCATTTGAATTATAAGACCAGATCAAGATTTGACTGAAACCGGGAATCAGAACCGAGTCTTATTTTAAAACCGAAATCATTTTTCTTTAGGTGTAAATGTTGGCCTATATAAAATAAATTGAAAGTCTACTTTCATTTTTTAAATATAAAATGATATTTTTTAATATTTAATAATAAAGTTATTGAAACAATTTTAGATTAATTAATTAGTGAAATTGCGAGTGGACAGTAGGAGAATAAACGAATCTAGCAGATTCACTAACATTTCGAGCCGATTTGAAAAATATTTGATTCGTATTCAAAATTCTCGAATTCGAGCCAAACTCGAACACTTTCAAATTTCTTTTCTAGCCGAACTCGAGCTCAAATTACTTTATTCGATTGTTCGCGATCTGCTCGTGAACTTTAACATTTTATTAATATAATATAATTATATATTAAATAAATATATTTCGAACATTTGAGGTATTTATTTTTAGCAATAGTTCGAACTTCGTGAACATGTTCAAATTTTTTCGAGCCAAACCTCGAGCCAAGTTTTAAACTATTCGAACTTCAAACGAACTCGAGCTCAAATACATCTATTTGGAACCGAATTCAAACCTTAAAATTTTATCCATATTCGGCTCGATTCGATTCTTTACATCCTTAGTGGACATTGATGTTCCTATAATTTTCTTGACTAGAAGATTTATAAAAAAAAATACTATTAAAATCATTTCATACCATGGTTTTAGTAAGAACTTAGAATATCCGTGATAAAATTTTATAATCCATTAATTTATTACTTGATGCAAAACATAAGACAATCGACCTTAATTATGAATAGAATTTAAATTTCCTAAATATTAAAATATTATTGAAACACTGAAATGATAATTTGGATTTATAAAAATAAAGCATAATCAAATACCAATTAGCCTGTCCCAAATATTATGGATATTGTGCATCAAAGAGCTTTAAGTGCCGACATTGGCACGATGCTTTTGTAATTACAGAACAATTATTAATTGTTACCTTTTTGGAACAAGACCAACTAATTTTACTTTTTATTTTAGTGCATGAGGTGCTAAATCATTTTTTGTGCGTCACGTGCGACTCAAACTCGAGTCTATCCAACTCTTATCCATCCAGACAAGGTCATTTTTTGTGCGTCACGTGCGACTCAAACTCGAGTCTATCCAACTCTTATCCATCCAGACAAGGTCAGGAAGCTCACCAACTAGTTTTACTTGATGGTTCGATAATACCATAATTTTTTCCATGTGAATTGTGGTCAAATCTGGATATATGTGATGTTATCATGTAAAAACATTAGAACAACAAAATCCATAATAAAAAAGAACTAAGTTATATTTGTATATTTAAATTTGATATCCTAAATGATGATGATAATAAATAGGGGGTGAAACAGAAGGAGACAAAATCTTCCTTCTCATTGAGTTTTTCATAGAAAACCAGAACAAAGTAGGCTGGAGCTAGAGTCCCAGACAATATCCCCAAAAGCCACATCCAACCCTTCAAAGAAAAGGAATTGCAAAACGAAATGCAATGGAAGAAGCCACCCAATGGCATGTCCTCCCAAGCATTCGTAATCAAATCAAAATATAACATGAACTCTCCTAAATCATAATTTGTAAATGTTGGCTTTTTCAAAAAAATTATTCACATGCTTTCTCCCAATCGTCCATCACATCACCAGGTTGGTAGTCACTCACATTTTCTTGCAGCTTTGAAGGGTTCATGCAAATAGCCTCTGGTTTAGATTCAGCAGCTGAAGGACTTTCTGGCTGTTTCGACATATGCTCAATTTTAACTGAATCATTAGATGATTTCGAGGAGCTTCGGGAATCTAGAACACACCATCTGTTGCTAGAAGCTTCACCAGTAGCTTCTTTCCCTTTCAATGAAGGCAACTTGGAATCAGCAATATTTGCAGACCATTCCTCAGCACCCCAAGAACTCTCCTTCCAGTCAGGTTCCTGCAGAACTACCTTTTTCCATGGGTTCTCTTTCAGTACTGTGACGGTACCACCATCTTTGGCTGCTGCGGCAGATTCCCATGCATTGGCACTGGAAGTGATTGGAGGAGCACCGCCATTTTGAGGAACCATAATAGCACCATAATACACAGATCCCTGATCCAATCTCCTCATAGCAGTGGCAGCTCGGGCGGGATCACTAAACACGGCCAATGCATTCTTATCATTCAGCCAGAGTAATTCGCATTCCCCTCCAAACCTTAGAACCAAAGCACTAATATCTGCTTCCCTAGGCAAATCAAATAAAGCAACAACAAGCCTGGGATCCATGTCCACCAGAGAGTCAAAAACGGGGGGTTGCATTAGGTTGCTAAGATTGGAACCTTTAACACCTAGTATGCGAGCTGGAGCTTTAGACCTGGGAGTCGCATGAACTACAACAAAACTTTTTGGCTCCCAACCAGCGGCATTCACAGATATCTTCCACCTTTCCGCAATCAGTCTCACAGCATCTCTCTTTTCCTTTGACATAATGCAGAACACGTGAACTTTAAGTGCATTGAGCCCCCCTTTCCCCCTTCCGAGGACAAGATATTTGCATCTCTCTTCCACAGAAAAGACCCATTTAGAGTCACGTCTGAGAAGGTCTGAAAGCACTTCAGACACTGATGCATTCTCGCCAAAGTGAAGTGCAGTCAAGTTTGAAGAATTAACATCAAAAGCATCAGCGAGAACCTTTTTACGCTCCATTTTTTCACATTCATCATCACACATAAGCTTCCTCTGACCAAGTGAAATTCTCTCGCCATTGCCTTCTGCAGGTTGTAGAGGAACTGTCAACTTCTGGATTATAGAAGCTTCATAGACATTATCGACATTGTACCCAGAACTGCTTCCCCCAGTATCACATGGAACTGTTGAAGTAATTCGGCCACAAGAACAAGTAATTGTAACAGAAAACCCGCATCTCACATCTGGACATGCAGCTGAAGGGTGACAAAGGCCAGTACAAGTATGCCTGCAATCTCTCCTTGGCGCACCACATGTCTGCCCACAAGATACTCGCAAACCAGAAGTTGACCCAGTGAAAGAATCACATGGTGATGGATGACAAGATCTAGAGCACGCATGTAAGCCACACTGTCTGGTCTTTCCACATAACTTGTTGCATCTAATATCTTTTGATCCACAAGGAATATTCCGAAGAACCACATGTCCGCCAACACAGTCCTTTGCGATAGGAACTGAGCAAGGTGGGCAATCCCCGAAATGGCAGCTGTGCGAAGATGGATGACCACAGGGCTGAGGAACTGAGCAAGGGTACTGACATGAAGGGTGAGGCGTACCACATGGGAGAGGAGGAGGAATTGAAGTTCTACCGCAAGCACAAGACAAGTCAGTAAAAATTGACTCCAGGCAGGGAGGGCAATGACTACTGTGACAGAGTGACGTGCATGAATGCTTTCCACACCTGAGCTTCTTCTCACATGGCATTGAGCACAAATGAGTATCCCAATCAACCATCGGCGACCTGTTAGAATTAGAAAGAGGACAACACCGCTCGCTGCACCGATGCCTTCCACAGTTTTTCTTCAGGCCACAAGGTTTATTGCATGTATGACTGTCAATCCCTGAAACAGTTTTGTAGCACTCCACAGTCCGAGAAGTTGAACCACAGCGACACTTTTGAGTGACAAACACAGGACATGATGGACAAGCCCCAGAATGGCACGTATCCTGGCAATGATGTAATCCACAAGGGAGAGTCTTTCCACAAATTTGGGAACAAGTAGGGACAGGATCCAGACAACTCTGCCTATCCTCTTTTAAGCCCGTCTTACCACAGCAGCATGCCTTTATTCTACCAGGTAGCAACTCACATTCCCCACATGATCCTGGGTGGCAAGTTTCATTGCAACGATGATTGCCACAATTAAGTTTCTTCTCACAAGTGCAACCACAAGATAATACACCATCTTCAACCTTGACTTCTCCCTTCACAATCATATCTCCACAGCGAACAATCTCCATCTTTTTCTTGCAAAAACAGGACGCATTAACAAGAACCTGGCAAGGATCACAAGAACCCACATGACATACCCTTCCACAATGATGCCGCCCGCAATCGAGAAGCTTGCCACATGTTTGTCCACAGGTGAGAACAGACTTCCGATCAGAGCATCTTGTGGTAATCACTTTCTTGCCACAAGGACACCTATGTGGTGGAGCAAAGGCCTTGCAAGGGGGACAAGGACCAGGATGGCATTGTAAAACACAAACATGAGGACAAAAATCCTCTTTACTCGTGCCAGTATCAATAACGTCCTTTTTCAATAATTTTCCACATTGCTCGCCACAAGAATGCGGAGTCAAATATAAATCTGAAGAGGGGTCTGGTCTCTTTCCACAAAAGCAGACATATCGAATCTCTTTAGAAGACACAAGCTGCACAGATTGACATCCAGGACAACGCCAATTCAAACCCTGATTCTTTTCAGCCAACAAATCTACAGAAGTAGGTGCTCTAGCCCATTTTTTTATACAATTCAGGTGAAAAATTGAGTAGCAGCTGGAGCAGGACCATATTGAGGCAGACCTTCTAACCATGTCATAACAAATCATGCATTCAACTGATCCCTTCAAAAGCTTCTCCTGAATTTCCTGCAAGAGTTGGGGAATGTCAATGTCCTTCAACACCTTAGCCTTCTCTTTGCCACTATGAATCCCCCGATCCCTCTCCTCTTTGTATTGATTAATATACCGATCAGTGTTTCCTCTCGATCCAACATGGCTCCTACTCCGGTGGACAACAGGTCGAACCAACCTATTGACTGAACCCGCACCGTTTCCATTTTCATCATCAGTCTGGCTTGAACTATCAACTGTAGCTAATGTACTTACTGTTGTCGTGGTGGCTGCGGAACCTCGCAGGACCCACTCACGACGGTTATTCCGGAAATGATTGTTTCTAGATCGTTGATAACTGTTTTCCCTCCTGGTTGTTTGATCGGAAAAGCTCATAATTCGATCCAAAGATGCCAAACAGTTGAAATCGTGATCTGCTACCGCCGTATCAATATCTGAGCGAAACAAATTAACACGAGGGTCAAATCAATATGCCATAGAAACCCAAAAAATTGGCATGGAAATCATCACTTCCATGATGAAAACAGAAACCCTAAAATTTTCAATTTACGAACATGACACCGATTAATTCTCAGAAAACTTTAAAAAAAAATACCAGTATAAATATAACTAAAAAAGACAAAAAAGATGGAAATGGTGAAACCTGAAGAGCGTCCAATAAACGGGAACTTGATCCTGAATCTCCTTTTCTTATCGGAGAGAAATTGTACAAAAAAATATACACTGATTATCAATTTGTTTTGTGTGAATGCATTTGCCTCTTGCGGATAAAGTGTTGAGAAAGGATAGGGGGATGAGATATTCAAACAATGGGGGAACGTGCCGCCCAAACAACGGCAGGAACGAGGAAGAGAGAGAGAGGGAGGTGGTGGTGAGTCGCAGTCTTATAGGCTCAAACAGAGTACACTTGCTATTTGTGTAAATTTCCCCCCATTTTATACTATATATCAAAATATGGGGAAATAAGATGTTAGCATATGGACACTACCTTAATAATAGATCTAATAATCAAGAATTGATTTGGGTATATGTGATCCACATATTTGTGTGGATTCCACATACTCAAAATAATTTTTGGCCCTTAAATCTAGCATTGAAGTGATACACATATGCTAGCAATAAATAACCCAGTAAAAAGAGATATATCAAATGTTATTCATAAGACTCTTTTTTCATAAAGTGTGAAGATGACCACGAGTGAGACTAGACTCAATCATATGAAATATGACTAGAAGTTCAACTAGAAATAATATTGATTATCACTTCAAAAAAAAAAAAATTGATTATAATTATTTTTACATGTTTTTTTTATTGTTTTCTTACCCTCAGGTTTTTTGTTTTTATTTATTGGACAAATAGTTCAGTTGTTTGTTGAAAAAAAAAAGGTGCATATTCATATTAAAAATATTTTGATAAGAAATATAAAAAAAAATTAGTAGTGATAAATGTTTAAAAAATTTAATTATTAAAATGATTGAAATTAATATTACTAAGTTTTACTTATTTTTAATCCGTCCAACCTTTTAAAATAATAACCAATATGTTTTACTAGTTCAAATAATATATATATATATATATATATATATATATATATATATATATATATATATATATATATATATATATCCTGAGTTAGAAATATATAAACATATTTACAAGTAAAAATAATCAATATTTTTTTTTAAAAAAGAGTATGCTACTTTATAATTTACTAATTACATTAGTATAGCGACAAGTATATATCACCAAAATAATATAATATTTATTAGAATAAGAAAAGAAGAATAGGTGTAAAATGAGGTGATGTCTTGGCTACCCTATGGGGCGGTGCCCCATGGGGTACATCTGACCACACATTGGGAATATTCCTACGGGAATATTCCCAATGTGTGGTCAGATGTACCCCATGGGACACCGCCCCATGGGGTAGCAAAGAATTATTCGTAAAATGAGTATGTGATCAGAGCTATCCAAGATTTTCCTTAATTGCATATTTTCAAGACGATAGTTGTAAGAGGCTGCCAAGGGATGGATTTTTATACGGAAGAGTTATTGATGTCCTTTCAGCCCATCATGACCACATATTTGGAACATGTAAAAAAAATAGTTCCAGATATGTTGTCAAGATACTCTTTAGGGCACTGTCATTCAGGACGACATCAAATTAATCGTTTTATACACGCCTCCAACGTATTTTCAAGATGGCCATACTTGACTTACCTTGTTTACGTACATCCCAATTTAGATCTTGATTTTGGATTAGATATAGTAGCGGTCTAAGCTTCTCTTATGTACTTTTGGACTGGGTCATTGAACCTAGGATTAGTTTATTAGCATCTTGATTTTTTTGTTTCTTTTCTTCGCGTTTTAGTAGTCTTTTTGTAAATTTTCGTAGTACCTCTAATACTATTTTATATATTATGTCTTTTTCAGACAAAAAAAAAAAACATCCCATGAGCTCACGCAGTTGCTCTTGTAATGTTCATTACTTTTTTACCTTAGCTTTCGTAATTGTTGTCTTTGTAACCAGATACAACTTACTATTACAAAATCAAATGTAGTTCTTAAACATTTATTAACATCTACTTCCATTGTAAACTATGCCGCGACGACAAACTACTCCGAATCTATATAATACAGCATATTATCGATCCTTATTATCATACATTGTAAAATAAATGTCACAAATGATAAAAAGTGATGGAAAACAAAAATTAAACATCAAATGGTTGACATTTTACTCTGAATTTGTCTATGGATGTGTACTAGGTATTCGATGTAAGAAAGCCCGCCCGGATTCTTGTCTTCCACCATGTAAGAGAAAAACATCATCCCTGCAATTTAAACAAAAATGCAGTTTTTAACTAATATAAGATCCAGTTCTTACACTGTTCTATGGGAGTTAGGATGGAGACCATGACAAAGGGAAGGAGTGGCAGTTGTACGCAATTAACGAGTGGTTCGGTTAAAATCCTACTCAAGCTCCATCTTGACCAAGTTCAATTGGACCCGGGAAGCTAATTGAGTCTGGTTCGAGCATATATAACTCGAAGCTTGAGCACCCATCGAGCTATTCAAGTTTGTGCTCCAGTCTTTTTTGTGATATTGTTTAAACTACTATCATAACCTTAAGTCTTTGATTGATTACCTATTTGACAGCTAATTTTATAATAAACTGAGCGGCACTTTAGCCATTTTCGCCTATTTCTAAAAATCTTCAAGCCTTCAGAGTACGATCTCAAGCTGGTAAAACAGTGTATAACCACCGATCGAGTTTGATTACTCAAATTGCAAGTCGAACTCTCGTACAACAAACACTACACATGCTTGACTTAGGCTCATGTGCACCCTTAGGTGTAGGGGGTGGGGTATGGCAAGTAAGAAGCCTGATTTGTTGACGGTGGAAAATGACAAGTCACTGACCTGATGGATCACCTTTTCTACACAACTTCAAGCTGCAAGAAAGTAAAATTGTGTATGAGAAGCAAAACCAAATAATATTCTTTCCCATAAGCAACAGTAAAGAATTATTCTAACCGTAGGTATGAACATCGCTGACGCCTTATTTCATTTAGTATAGCGTTAACCTTCTTTGACAGTGGATTGTCAAGCTGCTGCATCACAAACTAGAAGAAAGGAAGATTAATCAGCCAAATTTTGGATATGCAAGAAAATTGATGCATTAAATTACCCCGTATTCAACATGGATGGACAACAGACTCTACGGGTGTAAGAATGACACAAGTGGGTGGTCTCCAGTAAGTTGATGGCTGGAAGAATTTTGTTCAGGACATACTATTGTGATCAAATTTTCTACAGGGGAAATCCCGAAATTAGACATCTCGATCGGTAAGGTAATCAAAATGCATGTTTCTAAAGTGCAAATAACATAAACATTAGTTTAACATCTGGTGTACAAACATTAGTGTTCATTTCAAACGCTGTGTACCTCCTCTACACCAATTCAATGTTCGGCATGTGTCTGAAATACTGATTGGGTGTTCAAACATATAGCCGGTGCAGCAAAAAATATAGCACGAATATTACAGAACATCGGAAAACTAGCCATTACACTAGTCAAAAATACCTGACTTGAAATGTCTTCCATAGACGAAAAGCCAAACAACTTTTTCAAAATATTTGGCCGAACAGAGTTGCCAACATATATCAAACACTCTTCACCATTCTCCAGAAGATATATTCCCTCATCAGAAATGTGCTCGCTGGAGAGTGGAACAGAAATGGGAATAACGACATCATCTGACACCTGACCATTTGGCAATAGGTAAATGGATCAGGGGCACACCTCGTAAACAATAATGACACCATAATATCGAACTCCCTACCTTCTCATCAAGGTCATGAAGAACTATCATCCTCGGGTACACTAATGGGATTACTAAACGAGCAGGTGAAGGGGAAACATAACTAATCCAAAAGGACCTGTCATCAATTCTTCCATCAGAGCGCAATCCACTGCTTTTGAGTAAAGCTGAAAAACAGAAAGCAAGCAGATTATCAAAACATGCTGCATATGATATGTGAAAAGAAACCAAAGATGTGAAGATCACAGCATCATAAAAACCAGATGATTATACTGATTCGGTGGACAGAATCAGAGTATTTTCACACGAAAAGTTCCTGAATCTTCTTGACCACCAGTCTAAATACTCTTTTGTAACTAGGGGGCTTTCTTTGGACGAGCCGGCGGGTATCACTACTTTAGAACCAGTGCCTAAGCGAGTACAAGAAAACCATAGCTGGATAACTTCCTTCATGTATAAAGAGAGTTCTCAGGAAATAATCGATAAACTTTCACTTTGACTTTCAATTTTCTGATATTAAAGTATGATAGAGCAGAGGTCCACTATCACTAACCAAGCCAGCACTTAATCCATTAACACTAGCTGTCATCTGCTCTCGTTATCTATATAGTATAGTCCCATGATAAATTTAAGAGGTATACATTTAAAGCATAAATGAATTACATTCAATCAAAAACGAAGGTTACAGACACGTTTTATTCATCCATTTCAAAAACTAGGGATGCATTGTATTCCCATGTTCTTATATTAGCATGAAACTTACCCAGAACATATAGAGGCAACAGTTTGAGTGCTTCAGGCAAAATGAGTTGTCCAGCAGAAGATACAGTAGCACAGAACTTGCGATAGGAGTACAAAATATTAATGCAAACATTTGTAGCTTGATCTTTGACTTGTGCAAGAGGAGCCGAAGGAATTTCATTAGCCGCTGTCAGATGAAAAAAAATCAGGGTAGCAGCATTGGTATGATGTAGCAGAAAGGGCAAAGATTAATGCTACATAATGCCTAGCACCAGAAAATTTCAACATATAGAACAGATCATTGCAGCGATAAATGAAAGGAACTAACGAGGGATAATTTACAGTTGAAAAACATCATGCCAAATCATTACTGTTCCAGATGCAAGCAAGTAATGGACACACTACCTGAAACACTCAAAATCCTAAAGACGATGCAAATTCACTGAAGTCCAAAAAAATTGTACTAGCAAACTACCTTGCTTCAACATGCACGTGAATTGTGTGTCCAAGTCAGCAGAGCGAAACAGGTTACTCAGCATATTGGTGCAAGGCAGAGACAAAGTCGAAACTCGGATTCTTCTTTGACCATATACAGTGGAGTAAAGAAGAGCGCACTAGGCAACACAAACATACGAAGTGATCAGAATATACACTTCTCTGACAGAGAGAGAGAGAGAGATCAGGTACGTTATGTGCACAGTCCAAGTAAAATTAGGGCAGGGCAGAGAATTGAAGTTAAACCTGAAAAGCACACTCTGAGCCTTCCTGCAACTTATCATCGTGCTTTAGTGACACCATTATCGTTTTGTCAGAGTCAATCTGCAAAAACTGAAGCTTAGTGAGGAAACCATAGCCTGTTCCAGGCCAACAAAATGTGGAAAAAGCGAATGTCCAACAGTAATAAAGAATTCTTTTCTGTAATATACCAAAATCGTACTAAGAAAGCAACAGAAGAATTAAGAACGGATAAGAACATCATGCAAATGATGCATTCAAAAGATTAAAAATGGCGAGAAACAAGGTTTTTTTAAGCAATAATGACAAAGTGCACATTCATATCAAATTAGTATAATTATATATTATAAGTGATCAAATTTCTGTCATACTCTAAATGGCATAAAACATAGGAGTGAAAACATGGAAACCCAAAGCATCTCATGCATTTGTTTTCTATCATTTAAAGATTCGTGGATCCACATGCTCCAACTTAGTAAAGTGGAATTCTTAAGTTATGGCCATTTTCATCAGGGTAGTTGCAAAACACTTCTTTCACAGCTTCGACATGGCACCTATATATCCCATGCTTTCATCAATTTCCAGGCAAAACTGTCTACTCAACTTATATTATTAAACAAAGCTCAGCCTTCAGGATACTGCACCATTTTTAAATCTAAACTAAAGATAAAGGACTTCCTCACTGACTAGAGAAGGAAACATATGTACAGGGAAGCATTATACGAAGTCACACAGAGCCAAAAATTTGTGATTACTTTGATCTTGAAGAAATTATTCACTTGAACAAATAAAACAATGCAAGAACCTTACCCTAAGGTAGACCTGGGACTATTTGAATGTTTTTTACCAGCAAGAATCAAGGAAAAGCCTATTCTAAACTTGAAAGGACACATGAACTCTATGGTTAAATTACTGGACTTCTATAATGTAACAATTTGTGATGTATAATCAAGGCATCAACTGTTTGACTTAATGTCCAGAAGGACTAGCTATATTTAGTCAGAAGTTAGCAGTGAGAATAAAAAATTGTTATTTCAAAAACCCTGGCATATGTTGTTAATCAACACCAGGATCAGAATTTATTAGCACATTCAAGCAACGGAGAAAGAGAGACATACAGCAGGTAAATCAACATCTGTTGGTAGGCGCTTGCAGTGATTTCCATAGTATTCTTGAACTTGAATACCCTATGTAGAAAATAGAACTTTCAGTCATCTGATAAACATTAGACATTCTCCAAAGAAAATAAGTTATGTTCTCCATAATTGACAACCTCACCTGGCTGCATCTAACACGCATTACTGCCTCAAAGCCTTGGAGCCTTATGACATTCCACCGAAGGTCATTGTACATCTTTGCAGGATCAGAAAGAGCTGAGAAAGGATAATAATAGTACACCTGGAGACAAAGTTGCATCAGTAAAATTTACAGCTCCAGAAATTATGCAACTCAGACGTTCAAGCCACATAAACTAAATGACTTCAGAGAGTAAAAACAATTCTCAAACTTATCATTGATGATACAGATATAAGACCCTCAAATAAACAATTGTTACTCACAAAAGTACATTAAAAGCCTTTGTTTAATTACCTGACCTCCGGTAGTTCTTGAAACAACAGAAAGAGAGGCGATATCTACATAAGTTTGTGATGCAATGAACAAGTCAACACAGACCTGAAAGTGATTTGAAATTGAAAATAGCAAGAATAGAAATCAATTGATCCAAATTTGAAAATGCTTAAACTAAGCAAACATCATTGATTACTGGGACAAAACATTAAAATGCACCTGATGCTCCGCAAATTCAATTGCCATAGTTTTCAAGATTTTGTCCATCGGTTGGAGTAATTTATGAGCCTCCTGAAATCCAATAATGAATACAATTAGTAGAAGTAGAACAAGTGATATCTAGGAGTACCTTAATGTCAATTATCATTCTCCATTAAAGATATGGAGAAACAACTTTGGAAACAAACCAAGGCTCTAGGAACAGCACAGATAAATGTAAAGCTTATAATATAATACTCTGAAACATGGATTCTCAATTGGTTGATACGTCAGTAAAGAAACCGAAGTTAATGTCACAACTAACTACAAAAAGCTAAAATTCTAATGGAACAGCCGTCACTCAATGAATGTAAGCAACGGATGACTAAATTCATTTATGCATCAAATATAATATTCATTTGGAGACAAATAATGACATACTAAGTATCATAGAGTTATAGAGCACCTTAGCGTATGGTTCAGATCCTTACATAATATCTTCAGAAAGTTTCAATTAACAGGTCTAACCTTTGGTTTGTCTTTTCCTCAGAAGCAAGAAATTGATTAAAGGGGCCCTACTCAATGAACAAAAAGAACTAAATTCCTTTTTTAACATGAGATGCATGATTCCTTAGTTAGTGGACAAAAATTAGAAATCATATTGAATAACCGCACATGATGAAATGAAATAAAAACTTATTAGTATTGAATCCAGCTTCTATCATCCATTGGTCTGAAGAATGGACCATTGAATTTGTTATAATGCTATTTTTGTTGAATTGTCATCTTATCTAAAAACCCGAGTCTATAGAGAGATCTCTAACACTCCCCCTCACTTGTGAGCCAGTTTATTCCCTTTGTAGGAGGCTCATCAAGTGGTATTTCATGTGGGTGGAGTTGTTATTTATGAGTGAACCCAGAATCTTGGTGTTAGCCAGAGGCTCTGATACCACTTTGAATTGTCATCTCATCTAAAAGCACGAGCCTATAGAGAAATCGGAGAATTTATTATTTATTCTCTCTAACAGCGTGGGATATAGAGCAACTGGGCTTTATTGTTAGTACCCAAAAAGAAGGTGAACTGAAAATAGCACTATAATAACACACTCAGAGTCAATGGCTATGATAAAATATCTGCTGCCACGATAGGGGAAATGAAAGGAGCTTGAAAAAAGCCCAAATAAGAGAGATTATCAAGACTGTTGAAGCTTAGTCAAGTAGTTTAAATTCATCTCTTCATCCCTAGCTAGAAAAAGGAAGACATCGCAAATGCAACAAAGTATATGCACACAAACAAAGGAATAAATAAATTGTTCACAAGACAAAGCCATGGGGTGTTACGGACATCTTATTTTAGAATGTGTACCTTCTCCCCAGCTGCTATATTAATTCTACCTTCAGCTTCTCTAGATGAAAGGGAACCAATGCCAATTGACGGCAATACTGTAACATATCATCAACAGGGAAGAAATATATTTATTATTTGGCGTAGTCATAATCAAATGTCAAATAGGTAAAACCCTGAAAAATTACATCAAATTATGGGTCGAACATATCAATTTATGAAGCATGTCAAAATGCCAAAACGGAACCGAGGACTGTAATTTTAAAATTCCCAAGAAAATAAAACCATGAAAAATTGCTATTGGATGTCATGCTATAATGAAAAATAAATAGAATATGATAAATGCACAAAAATGAAAATTTATTATGTAGAAGACTCATATTCTAGAATCATATGGTATGAAAACTGAAGGAGGTGAATTATGAAGCGCTTGGCATACATGCATATAGTTATTACGAAACAATATCCAGCTTACCTGATTGGAAAACGAGAAGTTTTCCGCCAGTGCTTTTCACAGCCAGGAAAGCAGCCTGTACACTAGAACAGTACAAGGCATTAATATTCTGTATCTGTTAAATATCATGAACCAGGCCATCAACCAATTTATACAATCATGAGCAATTTCTTCACATTACAGGAAAATGTCTCCTATAAATTTATTAAGAATGAAATATGGCCAAACCAGTACTACTTATAAGTGTTCCATGTCTTATTTTGATTCTTCCCCCATCACATATATGCTCTGCCAGGAATAAGTTCCAATTTATATTGCCATATTTTGCCCCACAAGTTCTTTGGGAAAAATAAAACGTTAAGCATTACTAGGTCCTACAAAAGACGGTAGCCCTCTTTGTAGGATTTTCTATAAGCATGTCCACCACAATATGAGGTGTATGCTTCATGACGGATAAAAATCTAAAACTTGAATAATACTTTTATATCGGATGTAGTTACTCAACATAAAATGCATATTTATTCATACTCCCATTTGGACCAATTTCACTTGCAGTTGCTCCACCTACTTCTGATTGTTTCATAAGCTTCTTCACTTTTGTTTACCCAAAAAATTGAACACCAACAATAATTTTACTCTAAATATTTTCAGAGACCGTATTCCATTGAAGGTGAACCTTCGTAGACGGAACATCATTTCCGGCCAGCAGTACACTCTATGCGATCGTTGCTTGTCCCAAGAAGAATCTACTCACCATTTGTTCTTCTCATGTCCGTTCTCTTACGACATTTGGATGAAATGCTATCATTGGTTAGGATTTCAAGTGGCTCTTAGCAGGGATCCTAAAACTCATTTATTACAACACAAGGCTTTATGGTTTCAAAGCATGAATATAAAAGATTGGGCTGTAATTTGGACTCTGTGGTTGGATAGAAACAAGAGGATCTTCAATATAGATGAGGATAGGGATGACGATTTGTTAGATTCAATCTAAGTTCAGAAGTTGGAGTTGGATAAAATTTAGAGGCTGTAGATTGCTATCTTATGCTTTTGTCGATTAGGCTCGTGAGCCGGTAGTTTGTCTTCTAGATTAAATCTTAAGATTTTACCTTTTTTGTAAACCTTTGGAGTATTTTTTATGCTCTTTTTAATTTTAGTAACATCTATATTTTCCTGATAAAAAAAATGAAAAGGTCACTATTTTGCATTTTGCTCATCTCAATATGTAACAACTCTCCACACTACATATGGCTGCTTCATGCTATTTGTCTTGAATGGTGAGGTGAATTGGGGGGATAAAAAAAGGGTGATGAGAAAAATGAGCTAGTGAGAAAATTAAAATGGGATTTATGATGGTGCAAGCGGCTCAATTGCTTCAGCTCGCCGACAGCATGACTTGAATTTTCAATTTATGGATGGTTAAACTATTGACTGGGTATTGACTTGAATATTGACTAGACTAAAACTGCTGTCAAGTTGGCTGCTATTTTTTTCCCTCGACTCCCCTTTGGTTGCAGCCAAAATATTTGAAAGGCCTACATGTCTTCAGGAAAAAAGTTCCAGGTCTAAAGAAAAACAGAAAAGGCCAAAACTCAAATGTAATGCAACCAAAGGGAAATAAAAAAGTTCTACATGAGCCCACTTTGTGACCTGCTTATCGCCTAAATCTGATCATATGCATCATGTTAGGCAAACAAGACACAAAGCCGGGACACAACCTCCCAACTTAAATATATCACCAATCATGGGTCCAGAATTTTCTTCTAAGTGGCCCAATTCACGAGAGTTCAAAGGTTAGACTTGTGTTGATGGGTAGCTATGTTGAGCAAAGGCCACAGAACCTATAATTGCCTGACTCCAACAGAAGTGCAGAGGCGGTGAATATTAGATAATCAATTTATCAAGTGAAAGAAATTGGAATCAACAAAAAAAAACGGCAATAAAAGAGGCAGGTGCTAGGCTGAATAACAGCCCAGTGCTGCGAGATTCATTTTATTGCTGGAATCACGGATGTTCCGATTTTCATTTTTTGTCGAGGCAAACTAAAATTTAGAATTCCTTTTCTTCGGCTGCTGGTCCAATGATTCAAAGTTGCAGCAGTGGATAAGGCATAGATGAGATGGATGAACAAAATGGTTTTTCTGATTTTATGAAAAAGAAATATTAAATATTTACATAAGAAAATTATCCTAGCACTATAAAAAAAGGTACATAATTTATGGACTTTCACCAATCAACTAAAAAGTACAAATTATCGTGATTGACCAAATATACATCCTACTAATTTTGGGATGGATTCACTTTCCAACATCACCAGTTCACACAGTTAAACAGACGGTGACACATACCTTTACTGCAGCACCAAAAGCTGAATCGGCAGTTCGATTAGTCTGAAACATTGTAGGAATGTTCTCCAGTAATATCTCTAAATGTTGACGGCACTGCATTTATTAAAATTTAGTTTAAATCATTTAAAAAAAATTAAACAAAACTGAAAATATTAATACCCAGGCCCAAGTTCCTAACACCCATTAACATTTCAAAGCCACGATTACACAGCACATTAACATGAAAAAAGGAAAGCAATTAAGGAAAATAAGAATTGATGTCAATAAAACTAAAAGTAAACATTCAACATATATAAATGAGGTGAAAAATGATAACCAACCTCAGCAAGTTGAACAACAACGTCACTCCCAAGAGGAGTATAGACATCTTGTATGTCAGGGACTATAAGCATTAATGGCTGCAATTGAATAGAACAGTTAATAACATGGCCGAAGCTTATAAAACAAACATAAGCCATTTTTAGCCTCATTTATAAAGTGATCGACACAACAAGACTATGGGCTTGGGCATCAGAAGCATAAAATTCATAACAAACATGACGGTTCACCATGTGAAAAAGGCATATAATGAATTCAAGACAAACTAACATGTTCAATCTATGAAAGAAATACCAATAACTCTTCGCCTACCTGCTGTAGAGAACGCTTTAGGTTGTAAAAGTGGATGGTGGAGTCAAATGTAGCAATGCCCACAAGTGTTCGAGGACCATCCTGTAAGGAGAATATTATCATTAGCAAACCAGTAAACCTTCAAATCATGCTCAGCATGCCAAAAAACAATAACTGCATAGCAATAACCTTCGGAGGGCTGTAAACAACTTTCAGCTTGCAAGAAAATTAAACAATGACTGAGCAAAGGATCCAAGGCCGTCAAGTTAGAAGCCTAAACAATTTTGTAGGATTCAATCAAATCTTCATCCGAGTTCTAGATAGATTAAAGTCCAAAATTGGAAAAATATTATTTATCGGAAGAAAGGAAATTTGACAAAAAGTTCAAAGGCAACATAATGAGCAGTGCGTGAGAGGCAGTTTAACACATCATTAATCATAAGCTATGAAATTATATGATTTTCTGAAATTGCAACCATGGTTGACTCTACGCACGCTTTAACACACTATTCACCTTTGATGAAAAGATTAATGCAGGACTTCAGTACTAGTTTGATGTGCAGTGCTAAGGAAAGTTTAACGCATAAAAGATCCAAACTTGAACTCACAGGAAGATCAACTAGAACTTGGTTGATTGTACTGCAAGTTGCTGCAGTTGCACCAGTTTGTATGGCGTTCATGGAGACATCAATAAGGAAGAAAAACACAGCGGGCATAGGATCTCGAACCTGAAATCAGATACATATCCATGAAATGATTACACTTTAAGGAACAATCTAATATTTTATGCATCTAATACAGGATGAAATCAATGGATAACAGCAAAACAAAATGTATATCCAGTAGTAGCCAAAAAAATGGCAAGGGATACTGTGTACCCCTTTTGCTCCATGCATGAATAATAATAAAAATTACAACATAAAAAAAATGCTTCTAGATCACATATGACATGCTAGGTGGCAAATATGATAATCATGTTGATTGGTCCAATCACATTCTTCATAAATCGAATTCAATTTAAAAGGTATAACCAGCAAAATTTATTAACCTCTACCTCTAGGCTAAATTAAATGTTAATAAACATGTTATCTCACTGGATCTCCGCAAACAATTGTCAGGTCATTCTATGCAAAGAACAATCTTTGCAAAACTTAGTGTAGTTTGCCGAGGATCATAAATCAATCCAGAGTCTAGACCAATTCCTAAGCAACATCTGGCTTGAGTTTGATTCCCAACCTCCATTTTGCTTATTAAGTCACAACATAGTGGGCCTTGGTACCTTCATTACAGGATTTGGGAAATTTAATTAGTCACTACTTTTTTGTATTTTCATATCACTAACATTTTTGAAACGCAAAATGCTACTACAGATTTTCTAGCTAACCTAGAAAATACTGAGCCAAACTCCACTCCTTTGAGACTACCAGGCTCACTTAATGTGCATAGGATTTTTTTTCATCTAAGTCTCATGTTGTAGAAGATCCACCTCTCTGCTGCTGCATTGCGTGCTTTCGTTCTTGGAGAAAGATCCACCTTAAGTGTGGTGCTTGCTTCTAAAGATGCTAATACCTCTATTAAAGACCCGCTATGCTTCTTGGTGGCTACTGTGCACCATTCTCCTTGAAGACCCACCACGTGCACCAGGCGGCAGCTTCCATTGGTTTATTGTCACAAAAGACATATGATTTCATATGGTGACTGCTTTGGTTGAAAATTGGGTTTATTGGTTCTGTACTTCTCTCTGGCAGAGATGAATTTTCAGGTGTTGCTTCTCTCTGTTATTTCCTATATCTACCATGAAAATAGAATTTCAGGTTTTCAGTAATTACAAAAGTTAAATTCTGTTTAAGATCCCCTTTTGTGTTTTCAAAAGCCAACACCAAGAGAGGAGGAGTTTCCCTGATTAAAGATGTAATCTATTTCATGGGAAGGAATGTTATCTGAGTCTCTAAGGGATACAAAATGCTATTCTTTTTGGTGGAGGGATATTAGGAAAACACTGTTTAGTTCCAATAATAAGTGGTTTGTTCAGGGGTTGGTTAAGATTGTGGGTAATGGTGTCAACACGAATTTTTTGAAAGATGTTTGGGCGGGTAGGGAGAGTCTAAGATTTCAATTTCCTAGATTAGCTTCGATAGCTAGATCTCATGGTTTGTCAGTCAGTCAAATTGGAATTTGGAGGGAGGGTGTTTGGCATTGGGTTTGGGACTGGCGCCGGGGATTGTTTTTGAGAGAGGAAGAGTTATTTAAAGATTTTTTGAACTGCATTGACAGGGTTACTAGGATACAGGACAAATAGGATGGCTGGGAGTGGCGACACGATATTTCTATGGTGGCTTCGGCTTATTCTCTATTACAAGACTCGGTGTCCCCAGACTCTCCTACTTTGGTGATGGTGGATGCTTATGAGCACATTTGGAAGAGTTTTGCCCCAAACAGAGTAATTACATTGATTTTGAGGATTTTGAGGGATCGCATTCCATCAAAAGTAAATCTGTGGAAAAGGAATATTTCTACAGGAGATTCGCTCAATCTCTGTGTAGTTTGCAATTCTGCCGAGGAATCAACAATGCATTTGGTATTCGGCTGCGGGGAATCTTATATGCTATGGATGCAATGCTACAAATGGCTCGGTCTCTCAATAGTGCTACATCAGGAAACTCAATTTCATATGAATCAGCACATTGGATTATGGAACCGGAACAAGGGACTTAAAGAATGGATGACGATTTGGCAGACGGTGATTTGGACAATTTGGCTGGCGAGAAATAACAGAGTTTTCAGATCTAATGAGGAGGGGAATGATGATAGTTTGGAACTAATCAGATTTCGGAGTTGGTTTTGGATTAAAAATCTGAGACATTTCTCTTATTCACTAACTGATTGGATTAGGGAGCCTATGTTTTGTTTGCTGAATTAGGTTTTATTCACTAGTTTGATGGGTGTATTACTTATTTTTATCCAGCTACTTTTGTAATTTTCGGAGTACTCCTAGTACTCTTTCTAATAAAATTATTTGTCTGATAAAAAAAAAATCTTCTAATAAGTTTATTAGGAAACTAAGGCCTAGATTGGCACAACTATTATAATCTTCTAAGCAGCTTCAGGCAAATAAAACTAGCAAGTCAATGAAATTATAGTAAGCATAAACTAGATAGAGCTGATCCAATAAATAATCACTCATTCTTCAAAAGACACCAACCAAGCATTAGAGGAATATCGACAGGCTGCTTGCTTAGCAACTAGAGCTTGGCCCCAATAATCTGAACTCAGAAATCCAGATAAGGCACTTTTTAAAATGAGTTTTGGAGCAAATGTGAAGTCCTGAATACTTTATCGACAAGGATTTATTCAAAAGATCAGATCCAAACGTTAGGAGGAGCATTTGGCATAGAGATTCACAAAGATAAATTTTAACTTTTTAAGAATAATATTTTATCATAGACGCACTTGAGATATACTTCCTACTAAATGGACTTTTCCCATCACGAAACTATGAAATGTTTACCCTTATTTTCCAAATATAAAGCCAACAGATCCACTCTCCAACGGCTCCAGAAATTACAGCCACTTGAAAATCCTAATCTTAGGAAGCATCCTTGAAGAGCTTACTATCAATATCAGATTAGCTTCTTGATTCTAGTGACGGACTTGTTTCTGTGCCCTAGTTTATGCTTACATTCCAAATTAGAAGTTTTACCTTTTTCATCCCCCTACATATCTCTTGAAAATCCTAATCAAGGACATGCATTACAAACCATGTATTCTTTAGAAGCAACAAAATCAACTGTCCCTCTGCAAAGCTCTGGCCTTTCATCGGCGTCTCTGCGCCTCCCATCTGAACCTAAGTTGCAGAAATAGTCACGAGGAGTTTCATCTGTAAAACCTGAAATAGAAAGGTAAGAAGTGAAGCCCAATAAGTAAGGTGTTTAATGCGACCATAAAAGTTGAAAATAGAGCTTTGCATTTATGAAGCCTAGGACAAAAACAAATACAATATTAAACCACCGTCACACACAATCCCATAAAAGAGAACTGAATCTGCCATCCAGCGTCTAAAGTCAGAGTATAAAATTTTTACAAATCATGAGAAGTCTATGTCATTCATACGTCAAGATCTCCACACAAAAAAATTGTGAGGGCATCTCATGGATACATAACTCTATGAAGTACAGATATGTGCAAAAACAAAAACAAAATGATAATCTACTTGCTACAGCAGGACTTTAAGCACAAAGGTTATTCTTACCGCAGAAGTTGCAAATGAAACGTCTGCCTTGATCAACAAACTTCATGAAAGGATTAATGTAAGCTTTGCAACGAGAACATCGAATAGGACCAGTTTCACCAAAATCAACAATCTAGCACAGGTGACAGAGTTCAACGAGAAAACATTCAACAGCTTATTGGTCAAGTGAATGGAACCAACAAACTAAGATGGATAATTTTTCTCATATATATGAAATCAAATGACAAACAAACTAATAGCCATCAGCCAGATTTAGTGTAAGAAGGCCCGTAAGTCTATGAAATAAACCTGTTACAGTTACTCCCTCCTTCCACAGTTGAATGACCCCATTCTTTCAGGAAGTCCACAAAATCATGCTCCACTCCATAACATAACAGTATATTTTTCAAGAGTACCCTCACTAAAATGTACTTGGTCGAACATACTTACAGTTAAACATTACTTTCTAGGATAAAGTTAGCACACATAAATGTTACATTTCAACCCTCGTCTAAACTTAGCAATTCAAATGAAGGCATTAACTGAGAAAAAAGACTCATCGGCATATGAAGATGAAAGCAAAAGAGAAGGAATAAATCGAGAGAGTCTGTGCTCTCTACTTCTTCTTTTTTATTAATTTATCAACTTAACTTGAATACAAAGAAAGGTCCTCTATATATAGAGGAGAAAAGAGTTCTACTATCTTAGAATACTATAAAAGATAATCTTAATCTACAATTTAAATATAAGATAAGTAAATCTATAATCTAAGATCTACAAAACTCTTAGTATCCTTATCAATACTCCCCCTCAAGCTGGAGTGTATAAATTATGCATTCCAAGCTTGTCAATGAATTTTTCCAACATGGGTCGAAACAGGCCTTTAGTAAGTATGTCTGCAGTCTGTTCTGATGTGGGAATGTAGACAATGCTGATTGTTCCTTCATCAATCTTTTCTTTGATGAAATGTCGATCTACCTCCACGTGTTTGGTTCGATCATGATGTACTGGATTGTGTGAGATGTCAATGGCAGCCTTGTTGTCACATAGTAGTTTTAGAGGTAGTATTATACTCAATTTCAGTTCTTCAAGCAACATTTTTAACCATAAGGCTTCACAAACACCATGAGCCACTGATCTTAATTCAGCTTCGGCACTACTTCTTGCTACCACTTGTTGTTTCTTGCTTTTCCAAGTTACTAGGTTTCCCCACACAAAAGAACAATACCCTGATGTTGACCTTCTATCACTTATTGAGCCTGCCCAATCAGCATCCGTGAAAATTTCAACATCTCTTGTATCTGTTTTTCGAAAGAATAGGCCTTTGCCCGGAGACCCTTTTAAGTACTTTAAAATCCGATAAACTGCAATCATGTGTTCCTCCAATGGGGCATGCATGAACTGGCTTACACAACTTACTGGGAAAGCTATATCTGGTCTAGTGTGAGAAAGATAGATTAGTTTCCCCACTAGACGTTGATATCTTCCCTTATCAACGGGATTGCTGCTCATAGTTTCTCCTAGCTTTACATTAGAATCCATCGGAGTATCAACTGGTTTGCACCCAAGCATCACTGTCTCCTTTAGAAGATCTATTACATACTTTCGTTGAGAGACAGAAATTCCAGATTTGTTCCTCGCCACTTCCATCCCAAGGAAATACCTCAATTTACCCAAATCCTTCATTTCAAATTCAGCTGCAAGCCTTCCTTTCAACCTTTCTATTTCTTCTTGATCATCACCTGTGAGTATGATATCATCCACATAGACAATTAATAGAGTTTTTTTCCCATTCTTATGTCTATAAAACAATGTATGATCAGTATTGGCTTGATGATAGTCAAGTTTCATTACTGCTTTAGTAAATCTATCAAACCAAGCCCGTGGAGATTGTTTTACCCCGTACAATGATTTCTTCAGTTTGCAGACCTTATCCCTCTTACTTTCTTCATCAAACCCTGGAGGTAATGTCATGTATACTTCCTCTTCGAGATCTCCATTCAGAAAAGCATTTTTTACATCCAATTGATATAGAGGCCAATCAAGATTTGCTGCTATTGATAATAGTACCCTTACTGTATTAATCTTGGCAACCGGAGCAAAGGTTTCTTGGTAATCAATGCCGTATGTTTGTGTATATCCCTTTGCTACTAACCTTGCTTTATATCGATCAATTTGTCCATCAGCCGTATACTTAACAGTGAAGACCCATTTGCAACCCACTGGGGTCTTTTCCTTCGGTTTTTTTACAATCTCCCACGTGCCATTCATTTCAAGAGCTCTCATCTCTTCTAGGATAGCCTTCTTCCAGTTCGGGTCACTCCAAGCCTCTTGTATTGTAATAGGGATCTTAGTATTTGAGAGATTAGTCACCAAGGCTTGGATAGAATATGACAAGTGTCCATAAGACACAAATTTGGCAAGAGAATGCTCTGGGCATGACCGAGTCCCTTTTCTCAATGCTATAGGGATGTCAAGATCTTCAAGGTTAGGTATATGAGATAAATCAGTATCAAGTTCAGTAGGTACCTCATTTGACGCGGAATTTGAGTCAGAAGATTGAGTGTCAAGTCCAATGGATGGTGTAGGTTCTGCTACCTTTTTGGAGGGATCTTTGCGTGAGTAATGGAAAGGGAACGGCTGTAATAAATCTCCCCCTGCCGTGAGCTGCTCGAGAGGAGGAGACGGAGGGTCTGGGAAGTGAGGCTGTGAAGGCACGGCAGAGACTTCTCGTAGATAATCAAAAGGTTGTGGCTGAGTAGAAGCTGGGCAAGGAGAGGGAAAAAACTCCCCCTCATGATGAGCCGTCGTGTCTGGTTTAGGAAAGAAAGGAGCCGATTCAAAGAAAGTGACATCGCAAGAGATAAAGTATTTGTGCAGTGAGGGCGAGTAACAGCGATACCCTTTTTGGGTGGATGAGTAACCCAAAAATATGCATGTGTGTGACCGAGGATCTAGTTTACTACGATTTTGATCATGTATATGGACGAATGCAGTGCAACCAAACACCCGAAGATCGAGAGTTGAGAAAGACCGATATTCTGGGAACACATGATGTAGACAATCAAGGGGGGACTTAAATTTCAGAACTCGGGAAGGCATCCGATTTATCAAATAGCATGCAGTGAGGAGTGCATCTCCCCAAAAAAGCTTGGGAACATTAGAGGTGAACATAAGAGAGCGTGCAACTTCAAGTAGATGTCTGTTTTTACGTTCGGAAATACCGTTTTGTTGTGGTGTGTTAACACAAGAGCTGTGATGAATGATGCCATTGGTAGTCAAAAAATCAGATAAGATGGAGTTAAAAAATTCTGTGCCATTATCCGTACGTAAAATTTTAATCGATGTATTAAATTGAGTTTTAACCATCGAATAAAAGTTTTGAAATACAATTCCAGCCTCTGATTTTTCTTTTAAAAGGTATACCCAACAAACACGAGTATGATCGTCCGTAAAAGTAATGAACCACCTCTTATGAGAAGCTGTAGACAGACGGGAGGGGCCCCAAATATCACTATGAATAAATTAAAAGGCGCAGAAGATTTATAAGAGGATGGTGGTAAAAAAACTCTTGTATGTTTTGATAATTGACAAATCTCACATTGAAAAAGATCATTGTGTCTAAACATAGAAGGAAACCAACGTTTCAAATAAGCAAAATTCGGATGGCCTAATCTAAAATGGAGAAGCATAATCTGTTGCACGCGGGAAAGAGAAGGAGGAGATGTTGGAGTATGGACAGCATGGCTCACAAAGGAATCCTCCTGAAGGTAGTAGAGACCTGAAATCGCCTTAGCACTGCCAATCTTCTTCCTCGAATTCCGGTCCTGAAAAACACAAGAGGATGGTGTGAAGTAGACAGTACAATCCAAATCTTTGGTCAACTTGTGGACTGACAACAAATTGCAAGCTAAAGATGGCACATATAACACATCAACGAGAATTAAATTAGGAGTTATGGATATATTGCCACGACCAACAACCGGGGCATAAGAACCATTTGCAATTTTTACTCGGTGAGTAGCCAACACTGGTAAAAATGTAGTAAACATATTCCTAGTTGAAGACATGTGATTGGACGCACCAGAGTCAATGATCCAATGCTCACCTGGCTGATTGAGAGCACTAAGGGCAACGTGCACAGTACCTGTGGCGGCACCTAAGGAGGAATTCTGACTGCTGGCCGATAGTAATTTGAGAAGCTGATCAAGTTGGGCTTTCGATATTGAAGTATCGGAGGAGGAGGACTGTTCCGATGCAAGAGCAACCTGTGGAGCCTTCCTATCCTTTGGCTTAAACCTGTTTGGGACCCAATCGGTTGGCTTACCATGAATTTTCCAGCATGTATCGACAGTATGCCAAGGCCGCTTACAACGGTCTCACCATGGTTTCCCATCCTTGGTGCGTGGAGTAGATGAATCAGCCGGAGTGTGAGTAATAAGAGCAGATGCTTCAGGATTCTGTAAAGTAGGCGAAAGCATCACACGACGGCGATTCTCCTCCCGACGTATAATTGCAAACGCCTCATCAATTGTAGGCAGCGGAGTTAACCCCAAAATACGGCCACGAGCCTCATCCAAATCTCGACCGAGACCCGCCAAGAAATCATACACGCGGTCTTTAGCAATCAGATTACGATAAAGAACCGCGTCAGCCGGGTCTTTCCAGTCGCAAACCATAAACAAATCAAGTTCCTGCCAAATCCGCTTGAGGGAACCAAAATAATCGGTCACTGTCTTGTCTCCTTGCTTTAAGTTGCGGGATTGGTTTCGCAATTCAAAGATTTGTGAGGAATCAGCAAGGTCAGAGTATGCCAGGGAGACAGCATCCCATATTTCTTTGGCCGTGGAGTGAAAGAGATATGTGGAACTTATGCTATCAACCATGGAATTGAGAAGCCAAGCCATTACCATGGAATTGTGGACGTCCCAAGGAGCAAACAATGGATCAGTGGTTGGGGGTTGAGGAATAGACCCATCAAGGAAGCCGTATTTTCCTTTGCCACGAATTACCAATTGGACGGATCTCGACCATTGAAGAAAGTTGCTGCCCGTCAATTTGTGGTTGGTAATTTGTAAAGAATAGGAGTCAACAGCGATTGAATTTGGAGGAATATGAGTAGGTTTATCGTCTGAAGAGGCCATGTGTGAGAAAGATTAGAGATTTGTTGTGTCCGATGTTTAAGGGAGAAAAAAAACGTTGCTATGGTGTTGGAGACAACAGTAGGGTTGACGAGATTCGCGAAGTTACTGTAGCAAAGCTGCGAATTTACTGTAGCAAGCCGCGAAGTACTGTAGCGAAGTACTGTAGCGCGCGCGAAGCACTGTAGCGAAAGTTACTGTAGCGCGTACTGTAGCAGAATCGCGAAAATACTGTAGCAAAGCCGCGGAATTACTGTAGAAATCACAGATTTTATTCGCAATTTACGTCGAGTTTTATACGAACGACGCTGCGAAATTCACAGAATTTTGCTGTAAGAAAAAAGTTGATATGCGATCTTCTGGCTCTGATACCATGAAAGCAAAAGAGAAGGAATAAATCGAGAGAGTCTGTGCTCTCTACTTCTTCTTTTTTATTAATTTATCAACTTAACTTGAATACAAAGAAAGGTCCTCTATATATAGAGGAGAAAAGAGTTCTACTATCTTAGAATACTATAAAAGATAATCTTAATCTACAATTTAAATATAAGATAAGTAAATCTATAATCTAAGATCTACAAAACTCTTAGTATCCTTATCAATAGAAGATAACTTTTCAAATTATTTTGTGAGGACCTTCTACAAATTCCAGTTGTTCACTGACATGTCCTAAATAGCTTAATCATTTATAATCCATATAATATTCAATTCCAAGTTTGTGCACACTCTTCAAAAAGACCATGCAAGGTGAAACCAAAATGTCAATTTCGAGCACACTGATTGTCAAATAGCTACTTTATCTTCCCAATAAAACTGTAAACTATAAGTTCGAGAAAATGATTTCTTTGAATAATGCACAAAACCAGTACAGGTAAAAATGAGTTCGAGTAACAAACAACATGAACAAGAACATAAAGCTGGTGTACATGTAAAATTTTTACTTGGGAACTATAATCGAATCCTTGGTGCTGTTATGGTAGCTAACTTCTTTGTATGACGAGAAGCTAAACAAGTTCACATTTATGATAACAGAACCAGATGAAACAAAACAAGAAATAACAATAATTTTTCCCATTACCTGGATGGGCTCCTCAGATGGATGTGGAAGTGCTAAAGGCTGAACCAACAACGCCAACTGCATACCAGAAGTTGACAATAGGTTTGTGGTGCATGGAATCTAATAAAACAAACAAAAACGCCTATTGTTATTCATAATAACAAATCCATGGACAAATTTTTTGCAACTAAATGGCCAACTCTAAAGGATAAAAATAGAAAAATGATGATAAAAAGGAGACACAAGCAAAGGGTTCAGAATTAAAAAAGAATGATACGATACACTTCACCTGATTTATAGTACACCTAATGTAGCGAGGACTGCAATTCCCAGCATCTTTGACAATATAATCACTAGTTGCAGGCTTGACAAACATAAAGAATCAGGTAAAAGCATATGATAAAAAAATGATGTCATAACAGATGTTTTTGCCCATTTGATGGTCTGACCCTAATATCTACTTGCATCACAACGCTAGTGAAAAACCAATAATGAATCCTTAGAAATTTCAATTAATAAAACCAAGTCTTTCAAATAAAATAAATATAAGTATTACTTCAATTTTCTGATAGACGACTAGTTAATTACCGGAGGAGGGTTTGCCTGATTGTTCTGACGGGTCTCATGTAGAATCACAGCAGAAGTTGGAGTAAGGCGGGGAATTTGGTTGGGATCAATTTTTGATTGTGGTGTTTGATGCAAAACCATAGTTTGATTTGGAAGTGGAGGTGAGCCAAGTGTCATTCCAAACAACTGCGGTTGTTGCATAGCGCCAGGAATAGGAGGGGGTGGAACCACCTACTATATCAACACTACAATTAGAGTGTAATCAAAGTTGTGTTATATTACAGTTCCCTTCAAAATATAAATTGACTTTACAAAGTTGCATCATTAAACAGCGGAAAAAACAAGGAGAAATGCTTCATTTAACTTGTTTGAATTATTAGCTCCATCAAGCTTAGGATCAATTTGGAGTCCAATGGTGAGTCCAAAATTCACCCAAAAGGGTCAAAAATTCTACCAAAAGCGTAGTGATTTATATGCAATACTAATTGCAAGCTCAGACTACAAAGCAGTTCTTTCAATTGAGAATCTGATTTCAGGAATCAGCAATCCTAAACCAATAATATTAGCAATTTCACAGGGAAAGTGAATAAATCCAATGGCATAGTATCTTCTCCAATTATATTAACTTGAAGTTTGTAATGAAGAAAATATACATGAACTTTTCCTCTACGAGAACTATACAGAAGTGCAAAAGGTGCAACATATACAATATCTAAATACTGCTGAATCAAGAAAATGATATGATGCAATGACATATATAAGCACCGCTTGACTCACTTAAATCCCTAGTGAAGGTACATAATTAAGAGCTATTTCAACCATAGATTTTTTTCTTATTTGAAACCAAAAAGGTTCCACTTACCCTCATGTTCAAAGATCTAAAATCAACATCATAGTCAAGCTAGCTCAAGTTCCAATCCAAAAAATTCTCATCCAAATTCATCCCTATAGCTTGTGATTAACAGTTGAAAACATCTAAAAGAAAGCAAGACATTGCCCACTACATTAACATCATACGAACAAAAAGTTACCTAAAAATTTACCCAAACAGCTAATTCACACTGTCACATATAAAACGTCAATTGGTGGCAAGTAGGTTTCCCTGACATGCAATTATTTGGTCATCATTCACTGGAATTAAAGCAAATTTAAGAACTATAAACCAGTAACAAACAATGCATTCTTCAGATTGCAAGTAATAGGGCATATAAAGAACTATGGAATTCAAAAAGTCACCTGCTGCACTTGTGGTGGCCAAGTTTGCATCCCATAAGGAGATCTTGAAGCTTGAATCACTCCTTGAACTGGTGCTGAAAATGGTGACGAACCTGATGATGGTAGCACATTTAGTGGAGCTGAAAAAGGTGGTGGTCGTCCCATAGCAGATGTTGCACCAGCAGGTGGAGTGCCAAATCCGGGACGCATTTGTGGAGGCTGATAAGATAGGCCAGAGGGCAGCATTGTTGACGACTGTGGAGATCCAACTTCAGGCTTTGGCATACCGCTACTCGTGGCCAGAGGGAATCGAGGTCCGCCTGTAATCTGACCTGGCGTAAATGTAGGTGGAGCATAACCAAGTGAGTCAGAAGTGGTCATGCAGGGCATAGGAGCAGGGCCTGATGTCAGAGAGGAAGAAGGGAGAGGTCCTTGCCGAGGACCAAGCCCAGAAGAAGAAGAAACAGCAGGTCCACCAATAGAAGATGGTAATGCCACAGAAGATGAAGGTCTTGATGCAAAGGGAGGAGGCTGAGCTACTGGTGATGGGGTGGTGGGTCTAGTGGACATCATATTTGGAGACAAAGTATTTTTATGAGGACCGCTAGGAGGGACAGGGCCTCTTGGAAGAACACCTGGTGGGGGCATTGCCGGTCGGCTTCCAGTAAAAGGCGGGGTCTGTTGGCGAAATGGTGTGTTGTTAGGAGGTCTAGAGAAGCCACCATCAATATTACTCGAATGCTGTTGATTTTGATGATTGATTTGTAAATTTTGCATGTTATTGGCCAGTATAATGGGGTTATAGTTTGGGGGAAAATTGCCCTGCGAAGGTCCCCTAGGAGTTGCCATTAGTTCTGACTGTGATCAGAATCCTTAGTATTCAAAAGCCGGAGTCTTCAACAAACCACCATATTTAGTTCCACCCCAATTAAGTTCAATCCATTCCAAACTACGAAGTAAACAAAAAATGAATCGAGAATGAATCTTGAACTAAAATTGACAAATTCACATAAAACTGAATAATTAAAAATATATAATACCTGTCATAAAAGCCGAAATTTCATCCGGCACAGCAAGAACCTATCAATTTCTGGATGCAATTCGATCTGAGAAAACCTTTAAGAAAAACCAATAAAAAAATAGCGTAGAAAAGGAAACCCAAAAATCCAAACAAAAGAACAGCAACAACTTCGCCATGATTTTGAGCGTTAACGACAGCGGTATAGAATCTTGAGTTACCTTCTCCACCACAATATTGTTGCCTCTCTGAGGGGAAAGGACTACAATTGATTTGTATGCATGGATCGAAGTTTAGTGAGCGCAGAGCCGCAGAGAGAGTAATTGCAAAAGATTTAGTTCTGACTTCTGTGCCAAGCAAGTAAAGTTGATGCATTTTTGTGATTAGTCGAAAATAATTAATCTTTTAAAAATAAATTTATTTCTCAACGAAGTACAAAAACGAAATGTTCTTGATCGTTTTGTATATTCAACCATTTAATATGAGTATATTTCTAATGTTGAATGGAAATACATACATGTATGATTGAATCTACCATATGAGATAGCAAAAAACAAATCGTACAAAACATAAATGTCATTAGTTACTTCTTGGTAACTAGTGGGGTGGATTATAGCATAGATCACATAAAAAAGCGGGATATTGATAAATCTGTAATTTAGACCCAATATTTGGAGTAGTATCTTATAGCAACCAATAATAATTTGATATCATGTTTCGTTCTAGACTCTCGAGTAAAGATGGTTATTGTTATCCAACATTTTATAATACTTTGTTTTTAATTTATAATATTTACCATCTAACATGAGTTTGTCTCAATTCGTTATTTTCGTAAAAAGTTATAGTTAATGATAATTGTGTTATCTAAATATTTTAAATAATGCAAAATTCATGCAAAAATATAAGTATTATGTTCTAAAAACTCAATCGACATGACACTTGATGCTATGAATTGTTGATTATTAGTTTATATTAAATAATATTTTTTTATACCAAATTAACTCAAATAGATAAATTAAGAAATATATTCTCCCATAAACTCAAAAATCATAATGTCTTCTTTGCCCAAAAGTCGGTTTATGGGATCACGACAATGGATGTCTAAGTGGAATTTCGTTACTGTGTTGGACTTCTCCCCACAGCTCTCATAAATCACTTATATAGAATTAGACCTATAAATTTATACGGAGCAGCCACATAAGGTTCGAGGGTCAAGCTCACCCTAATTATGTGTGTAGATTAGGGCGAGTAAAGGTAGTTGATTATGATTGAACTATGATTTCTATAAGAGGAAAGTATGATCAATAGAATGAGATCCGCTAGAAAGCAATGTGTTGAGCATAAATCTCAAAAGCTCGGTGTATTAATATTTTTATCTAACCCGAAGTCTCAACAAAAGTCCCTAAGTTACTAAAGTTAAAAAATATATATCAAATATTTGAATTTTCTTGAAAACTTAGTATGGTCAGATCTTATCTCTGTTTTTTTATTGCATCTAAAATTGTATTTAGAGCTATTAAATACATTTTTATACTTCAAGGAATAAGGGGTTGAACGGATATTATAAGGAGATGTCTCTTTTAAAAAAAATTATTACCCTGAGTTTTTTATAAAAAAATATTGTATCTTACCCCTCCACAATTACATTTGTTCTCCTAAAATTTTGACCATCTAAATATCTTTTGTCCTCCAATTTTTATGTTAGTATTTTTTGCGCCATTAAACAAAAATTCTAAATTCCATAAAGGAATATATTGTACATAACAAGCTTTATACCTAAATATTTTCATATTTAAATTAATTTATTATTTTTTATGCACCAAATAAAATGATTTTTTTCTTACTTTTCTTTCTATCAAATAACTGGAATTCCTTTTGAAGTTTCCATACCTACGAATTTCCATATTTTGTTTAAATCAAATGTCAAATGTCATACTTTATTTTCAATCCATATAGAATTTTCTGAAATTATATTTTTAAATTATACAGTTATAGATATTTGACTCAAACGAATTAATATTCATATTATTATCCATACATATTGTTTTCTAATATTCTCGCAACCTCCAATGTTGTTAATATATATTTAACTTGATATAATTATATTTTGTTTAAACAAACTGTTTTTTTATAAATAAAACAGAAATTATATTAAACGAACCACTGTTACAACAAAATGGTACATCCGATATCCACAAGACGTGAAACCAACACCAAACATATGTGACAAACAAAGACAATAACAAAGAGACAATGAGCAGTAGGCGGACTAAAAGGTCTGATGGTATAAGGAGTCACATCAGAAGCACTAGAAATTGATCGGAAGACTGTCGAGACCACCAGAGTTAAATCAAGCCCCTCAAACCGTGCAGCTCAGGATGAGGTTGAGTAAGAGAAATGTCTTAAAATATAAATGAAGGTATAAAGACGGATAGACGGGAGACATAAACTGATATAAGAAAGACAATTGAGCAATTTCTCGTATCCAATTTCCCCAATGAAATCCATTGACCAAAGAACAACACTATATATCGTATGAAATCGAAAAACCCAGAAGGCAAAACCAAGCTATGCCCCCACAATGAAGCAAAACCAATGAACCACCACCAACTAAGAAAAATAGTATCACCATTAAAAGAACGCAGTCTATGCAAAACAGGTACAAAAGACCAAACAGGAAGATCGTCAAGCCACTTCCAAAAAGCTAGATAGCTTTAAACAGATTCTGTTGGGATATGCCCTAAGACATGTCATTAGATGATTGTTTATGACATACAATGTATTATGATTTTATAAATGGCAAATCATTATTATATATATTATTCGAATATCTGTGCAATATGAATTGATATATAAGTTAATGTCCTTAGAATAATATTGTATTATTCTTAAAGATTGTCCCTAGTCAACTATTATCATAAATAAGGATAATGATAATACATTGAGACTAGTATGTTTTGATTGATGAATTAATTCATGGATATGAGATATCAAATCAACACATGAGTACATGTTAGAGAACAATGTACTGGACAGACCCACCATGAGAATGCTACATGGATAGTTATATGAGTGTCATAAGCAATTCTCATTGTGATAATAATGTATGCAATCCTTACGACTTGAGATCATCAGAGATCCCAACATAAGGAGTTATTTATCTTGATATTGTCAAACATTACCTGTAACAGGGTAAACTATAAAGACAACTATTGGATACACTACGAATTATGTAGAGGGATGTTGATTGATCAAGATAGGATTTGTCCCTCCTATATAACAGGAGAAGTGTTTGGGCCCTTGATCAAGTAAGACTAAAATGCATGGCCGTGCTCGAATGAGTCGATATGTGATATCAAGCTTATTCGTTTATTCTAGTTCTACTTGGGGATCAGGAAATAGAGATTGAATATACGAGTGTGACTATTCCATGACTCGTGTTCAATCTAAACACATGGACAAAGGGATTAAGTTACATGGTTAATATTATCACAAGTTCTAAGGTTATGTCGAGTCAAAGACATTCTTGTAATTTGGGTAGCCTTGATGTTTTGCTAGATACCGCTCATTGCTTGTGACGTAAAATGAGATTTTATGTCACTGCCAACATTACAAGATCCTATCGGGTCGCACAAAAGATTAAATCGATAAAGGGAATTAAATTCATGGGATGAAATAAATAATTAAGAAGAGTCTTAATTAAATGATTATAAGGATTTAATTAAATCATGGGTTTGAGCCCATGAGACTTTAAGAAAGTCTTGAACCTTAATTAAATCTTATAATATAAATACAAGGTTATGATTAATTGTTAATCACACAATTCATTAATTAACCTAGCCACCATACCAAGAGCACTCGGCCGCCGCCTCCTTCCTTCTCCATCTTCACGGCCGATGTGAATAGTGGTGATCGGAAAGGCCGCCGTTTAATCGGTTTTGAACCGTGAGTTTGGTTTTGGTTCAAGAATAAGTCTAGCAACTTGTTCTTGAACGTCCTTTGTTCGATTTGATCGTGTGGATACCGTAGAGGCAAGACCTTGGAGGTGTTGTTCGTGACTCACGGATTTGGCATCGTATCTGCTTCAAACACGCTACAAGGGTGAGACTCTCATTATCTATATTCCGATATGACCACTTTGTATAGATCCGCGGTTCTAGTAATCCAAAATTTTAAATTCCGCTGCGTTGTATGCTTGTTGGATTACTTACAGTGGTATCAGAGCCGTGTATAAAGCTCATATCGGATTTATGTGGTTAATTGTTTAATCATATTTAGATTTGTATTGCATGCTAATAAAACTGTATATAATCATATATGATATGAGTAAATCGAGTTTGTGTAATTATCGTAAAATTATATTTGATATAATTGAAGTTTATTGTATACGATACATGAAGGCGCAAAACCGAGCCCATAGCATGAGATGGTTCGGCCACCACCATCACAAATGACACACGACTGCCACATGAGGTCTAGGGTTTTCGAACCCTTGGCTCGAGATGGTTTAGCCGTTTTGGCTAATAATTGTGCATGGATACATGAAGGCGCAAAACCGAGCCCATAGCATGAGATGGTTCGGCCACCACCATCACAAATGACACACGACTGCCACATGAGGTCTAGGGTTTTCGAACCCTTGGCTCGAGATGGTTTAGCCGTTTTGGCTAATAATTGTGCATGGAAGTGTCGAAACAATGCTAAGGTTTTAGGATTTTTGGCTCGATTAGATGGTTGGCGGCTTCCTCCACATGAGAGCTAGGGTTTTTCGAACCCCTTGGCTCGAGATGGTCGAGCCGCCACCTTCATAATTCGTGCATGGTTGGACCGTGGGGGCTAAGAATTTCGAACCATATGGCTCGATGAACATAAAAGCGACGCATGGACGGCTAGGGTTGGAACCCTAGCGGCGCCGCATGGACGCACATGGCTCGGACCGTTGCTTGGGCTAGGGTTTCGAACCCTAGGCCCATGCACTCCAGCCGTGTGGTTAGATGGGTCGGACCCATTTGGTTCATGATTTAAGTCGCATTTAGTTTCGTGGCATGTGATGTCCCGAGCGTACGATAATTTCATAAAATTTATTTTACAGTTTTATTGGGATTAAATTTTAAAATGTCTAGAATTTAATTCATTAATTGTTATTGCATGTTATATGTGTTGTTTGAGCATGGTGCATGGTTATAGCCCTTTAACCTATTAGATAGGATTTGTGAATGTTTGTATTTAATACGACATGCGAGTCGTGCCTTCTCTATTTTTCTGAATGTATTCCCTCCCCTATGCTCCCCCTCGAATGTAACTCGAGGAATTCTCTAAATCATGTAATTGTTATATAGTTTAGTTAGAATTTTTTTGATGGGGATCAATGAAGATGGACAAAGGTGCCGGGATGAGGAGGCCATTCACAAAAGGGAGCCAAAGAGGTGCTTGGAGAAGTTACCTTAGGTTGACCTTTAGGATTTTCTCATTGGCTTGAGAAAATCATTAGATGGGGCTATAACCATGTCACGTTTACTTTATGTTGATGTATGAGATGCATGTTTACTGTTTTATTTAATATTGATGCTTATATATATATGTAGATATGTATATATTCATATATGTACCGGACATATTTTCAATATTAATAAAATCATGAGATCAATAAATCCCTCTTATAATATTAAGTTTAAGATGCCTTCCAATTAAAAAATACTCGTCAAGACTTCGATTGAACATGTGTGGGTTTGCCAAAGCAAAGCACCGTGACAATCTTAGTAAGGTGCGAAAGGATAAATGTGATATCCGTGTTATTTTAAAATTGGGTTCGACTTAACTAGCGTTATCTCAATAAGATTGGGAACCTAGAGGCATGGGGCTGGATAATAATTCATTAGATGAATTTGAACAAAGTGTTGTTCGTCCAACCATCCAAGAATTACATGTGATGTAATTGACAAAGTGTTGTCTACCTAAATAACCGAGTCTTGGGCGATTAGCCAAAGCTAACTCAAGATTAAGTGAAATATGGATGGCCCACTAAAGTTTTCGAGGGTTGATAATTTTAAACAAAATAGTGGGAGTATCATTTAATATAAGACCATATTAAATGATTAAAATTATAAACTTATTTTGCATATTTATATTGTAGATATCCATGGCAACCAACAACAATACTATCACATTATCATTGCGATCGGTCCTTGAGAAGGACAAACTTAATGGGACAAATTTCCTAGACTGGTATAGGAATTTGAGGATTGTCCTCAAGCAAGAAAAGAAGCAATATGTCCTAGAGGAACCCTTACCTGCTGAGGAACCTCCCTTGACGGCTGCTAAAGCCGATAAAGATGCTTACAAGAAGCATCAAAATGACGCACTTGATGTTGTGTGTCTCATGCTTGCCATCATGAACTCTGAGCTTCAGAAGCAACATGAGGAAATGGAGGCGTTCGATATGATCGAGCATCTAAAGCAACTGTACCAATAACAAGCAAGACAAGAGAGGTATGACGTCTCTAAAGCGTTGTTCCAATGTAGAATGGTAGAAGGAAGTCTAGTTGGAACTCATGTACTCAAGATGATTGGGTATATTGAGAATCTGGAGAAGCTGGGTTTTCCTTTGGACCAAGAGTTGGCCACTGACGTGATCTTGCAATCGTTGCCTGAAGCTTCAGTCAATTTGTCTTAAATTACAATATGATTGAAATTGAAAAGACTCTACCACAGTTACTTGGCATGCTTAGAACTTTTGAAGCAAATAGCAAGAAGTCTAAGCCTACAAATGTTCTTATTGTGAATAAGAGCAAAGGAAAGACTAAAGCTAAGAGCTTCAAGAAAAACAAGAAGGTCCTTGTTAAGTCTAAGCTACATGCTTCTGCACTAAAGCAAAAGGGAGGAGTGGCAAAGGAAGGAAACTGTTTCTATTGCGGTGAGACCGGTCATTGGAAAAGGAACTGCAAAGTATATCTGGAAGATCTTAAGAAGACAAAGGGAAATGTGACTTCCAATTTAGGTATTTTTGTTATAGAATTCAATTTATCTACTTCTTCATCTTGGGTATTAGATACTGGATGTGGATCTCACATTTGTGTAAATGTGCAGGATCTCAAAAGGAGTAGGACGTTGGCGAAAGGCGAAGTTGATCTCCGAGTTGGAAATGGAGCAAGAGTTGCTGCATTAGCTATAGGAGATTACCATTTATCTTTGCCTTCTGGTTTATCATTGATTTTGAAAGACTGTTATTTTGTGCCGTCTATTACCAAAAACATTATTTCTATTTCTTGTTTGGACAAGTGTGGATTTTCATTTATGATAAAGGACAACTGTTGTTCTATTTATTCAAATGATATGTTTTATGCAAGTGCACAAATGATTAATGGTCTTTATATATTAAATCTAGATATGTCTGTCTATAACATTAATACTAAAAGGATTAAGAATAATGATTCTAATCCAACTTATCTCTGGCATTGTCGCTTGGGCCATAGAAACGAGAACCGCATATCGAAACTTCATAAGGATGGAGCATTAGATTCATTTGATTTTGAATCATATGAAACATGCGAGTCTTGTTTAATGTGCAAGATGACTAAAGCCTCATTCAAGGGACATGTTGAAAGGGCAAATGTTTTATTGGGACTAATACATAATGATGTATGTGGACCAATAAGCACACATGCTAGAGGTGGTTTTCAATACTTCGTTACATTTACTGATGACTTTAGTAGATATGGGTATGTGTACCTAATGAAACATAAACATGAAACCTTTGAAAAGTTCAAGGATTTCAAGAATGAAGTACAAAACCAACTTGGTAAAAGTATAAAAATCCTTCGATCGGATCGAGGAGGTGAATACATTAGCCAAGAGTTTCATGACTATCTGAAGGAGTGTGGGATAGTCCCACAACTCACTCCTCCGTATACTCCACAATGGAATGGTGTATCCGAGAGGAGAAATCGAACCTTGTTGGACATGGTTAGATCAATGATGAGTCATGCAGATCTTTCGATATCCTTTTGGGGACATGCTTTAGAAACAACAATATTTATATTGAACCGTGTTCCATCTAAATCAGTGGAAAAGACACCATATGGGATATGGACTGGGAAGCGTCCTAGTATGTCTTTTATGAAGATTTGGGGTTGTGAGGCTTTCGTGAGACGTCACGTCTCTAACAAACTTGGACCCAAATCTGATAAGTGTTTATTTGTGGGGTATCCTAAGAAAAAGAAAGGATATTATTTCTATTATCCCACCGAGAACAAAGTGGTTGTTGCTCGGACTGGTGTCTTTCTTGACAGAGAATTCATTTCTAGAAAAACCAATGGGAGACAAATAGAACTTAGTGAAGTTCAACCACAAGAAAACATTGAAATGATATTGAGATGGAAACAGAGCAGACACCACAAGCTGTTGTGGATAAAGTGCCTGCTCAAGACACACAAGCCCAGCGTAGGTCTGTAAGATAACACCGGGAGCCACAGAGATATGGATGTCTTATGACTCAACAAGGTGACTTACTACTTATTGATGAGGATGAGCCGTCATCTTATCAACAAGCTATAATGGGCACTGATTCTGAGAAATGGCAAGAGGCCATGAATCTGAGATGGAATCCATGTATGCAAACCAAGTATGGACTTTGGTTGACCCGCCTGAAGGGGTGAGACCCATAGGGTGCAAATGGATTTTCAAGAAGAAGACCGACATGGATGGTAATGTACAAACCTATAAAGGTCGACTGGTTGCTAAAGGTTTCAAACAAATTCATGGTATTGACTATGATGAAACTTTTTCACCAGTTGCCATGGTTAAATCCATTAGGATCTTACTTGCAATAACTGCATTTCATGATTATGAAATCTGGCAGATGGATGTCAAAATAGCTTTCCTTAATGGAAATCTGCTTGAGGATGTGTACATGACACAGCCCGAGGGTTTGTCGATCCAAAGGATGCTGGAAAGATATGCAAGCTACAACGATCCATTTATGGATTGAAGCAAGCTTCTCGGAGTTGGAATCTTCGTTTTGATGATGCAGTCAAAGAGTTTGGTTTCGTAAAAAACGTAGATGAACCTTGTGTCTACAAGAAGGTCAGTGAGAGCATAATTATCTTCCTAATATTGTATGTAGATGACATACTTCTAATTGGGAATGATATTCCTGCCTTACAATCTGTAAAGATTTGGCTAGGGAATTGCTTTTCTATGAAAGACTTGGGTGAAGCCACCTATGTATTAGGAATCAAGATCTATAGAGATAGATCGAGAAGATTACTTGGCCTAAGTCAAAGTACATACATAGACAAAGTGCTAAAACGGTTTAGCATGCAAGAATCTAAGAAAGGATTTGTGCCTATGACACATGGAATACATCTCTCGAATGATTAGTGTCCTTCAACACCAGATGAGAGACAACGCATGAGTAAGATTCCATATGCATCAGCTATTGGATCTATCATGTATGCCATGATATGTACTCGTCCCGATGTTTCGTATGCTTTGAGCATGACGAGCAGATATCAAGTTGATCCAGGTGAATGTCACTGGATTGCAGTCAAGAACATCCTGAAGTACTTAAGAGAACTAAGGATACATTCTTGATTTATGGAGGTGAGGAAGAGCTCAATGTAATTGGTTACACTGATGCAAGTTTCCAAACCGACAAAGATGATTTTCGATCTAATCAGGATATGTGTATTGCCTAAATGGAGGTGCTGTGAGCTGAAAGAGTTCAAAGCAAGAGACAGTAGCCTATTCTACAATGGAAGCTGAGTACATTGCTGCCTCAGATGCAGCAAAGGAAGCAGTTTGGATCGGGAAGTTCATTTCTGAACTTGGAGTGGTGCCTAGCATTAAGGATCCGATAGAACTCTATTGTGACAACAATGGAGCGATCGCATTGGCTAAGGAACCTAGATCTCACCAAAGATCCAAGCACATACTTCGGCGCTTTCATTTCATTCGAGAAATCGTTGAAATGGGAAATGTTAAAATATGCAAAGTACCAACAGATGATAATGTATCTGACCCATTGACGAAGTCACTGTCACAGCAGAAGCATGATCGTCATACTAGATCTCTAGGCATTAGGTATATGTCTGATTGGTCTTAGTGCAAGTGGGAGATTTGTTGGGATATGCCCTAAGACATGTCATTAGATTATTGTTTATGACATATAATGTATTATGATTTTATAAATGGCAAATCATTATTATATATATTATTCGAATATCTGTGCAATATGAATTGATATATAAGTTAACGTCCTTAGAATAATATTGTATTATTCTTAAAGATTGTCCTTAGTCAAGTATTATCATAAATAAGGATAATGATAATACATTGAGACTAGTATGTTTTGATTGATGAATTAATTCATGGGTATGAGATATCAAATCAACACATGGGTACATGTTAGAGAACAATGTACTGGACAGACCCACCATGAGAATGCTACATGGATAGTTATATGAGTGTCATAAGCAATTCTCATTATGATAATAATGTATGTAATCCTTACGACTTGAGATCATCAGAGATCCCAACATAAGGAGTTATGTATCTTGATATTGTCAAACGTTACCTGTAACAGGGTAAACTATAAAGACAACTATTGGATACACTACGAATTATGTAGAGGGATGTTGATTGATCAAGATAGGATTTGTCCCTCCTATATAACAGGAGAAGTGTTTGGGCCCTTGATCAAGTAAGACTAAAATGCATGGCCGTGCTCGAATGAGTCGATATGTGAAATCGAGCTTATTCGTTTATTCTAGTTCTACTTGGGATCAAGAAATAGAGATTGAATACGAGTGTGACTATTCCATGACTCGTGTTCAATCTAAACACATGGACAAAGGGATTAAGTTACATGGTTAATATTATCACAAGTTCTAAGGTTATGTCGAGTCAAAGACATTCTTGTAATTTGGGTAGCCTTGATGTGTTGCTAGATACCGCTCATTGCTTGTGACGTAAAATGAGATTTTATGTCACTGCCAACATTACAAGATCCTATCCGGTCGCACAAAAGATTAAATCGATAAAGGGAATTAAATTCATTGGGATGAATTAAATAATTAAGAAGAGTCTTAATTAAATGATTATAAGGATTTAATTAAATCATGGGTTTGAGCCCATGAGACTTTAAGAAAGTCTTGAACCTAATTAAATCTTATAATATAAATACAAGGTTATGATTAATTGTTAATCACACAATTCATAAATTAACCTAGCCACCATACCAAGAGCTCTCGGCCGCCGCCTCCTTCCTCCTCTCCATCTTCACGGCCGACGTGAATAGTGGTAATCGGAAAGGCCGCCGTTTAATCGGTTTTGAACCGTGAGTTTGGTTTTGGTTCAAGAATAAGTCTAACAACTTGTTTCTTGAACGTTCCTTGTTCGATTTGATCGTGTGGATACCGTAGAGGCAAGACCTTGGAGGTGTTGCTTGTTGACTCACGGATTTGGCATCGTATCTGCTTCAAACACGCTACAATGGTGAGACTCTCATTATCTCTATTCCGATATTACCACTTTGTATAGATCCGCGGTTCTAGTAATCCAAAATTTTAAATTCCGATGTGTTGTGTATATTTGTTGGATTAATTACAGATTCCACGTGACAATTGTGCAAACAAAATCAGTGCGACCAAAACAACACAAAAACTATGTAAAATTTAGTAAGGAAATATATAAAAACACGAG
>CAJQUN010000032.1:4057919-4194139 GCA_907163345.1 Haberlea rhodopensis
TTTCTCAATTGAACGGAAAGACCTCAACACAATTTCGACAAAAAAATGGAACAAATACACAAACAAAACCCAAACTACCTAGTTTCCTCATCACTTTGCCGGCGGTCAGGATCGTAACCACCAGACTCAATATCGGCACTTCCGGAGCTCGAATTCGATAAATTACGAGTATGCCTAAATTGTCCCCTTTCACTCCCCTCCGAATTCCGCTGCGAATACCTCTTCTTATACTCCGTCCACACGCATACCATATGAAGAATGCACTGCAGAGCGTAGCCGACAATCCACAGCCTCAGTGGCATCGACGGTATTTCATAGCGGGTCATAATCAGCACCAAAATCGAGACAATCACGAACGCAAGGTTCCAAACAAGGTCCAATATCACTATCGGCTTAGAGTAAGACCAGTCGCTCTGCCTTTCTTCGATTTGCTCGGCAGCAGCTTCACGCACACGAACGGACGGCTCACGCATCACGCGGCTGCGACTGCTGGCCCTCCGGAGGAAGCGAGCAGCGCCGCTGAGGCTGGGAGGGTGGCTGAGGAAGCGGGGGCGATGGCGGAAGGTCTGGTCATTGAGTAACGGCGTGGAATCCACGACTGCCGGAGCGTGGAAGTGTTGCTATCAGAGGACATCGTTCAGTAGGCGAGGCGATTTTTTGCGTTTCTAATTCTACTTTATTTCTGGATTAATGGTCTTCAAATTATTGGTGGTTTAATAATCGTGACTCGTGGGAGATACGCTATAGATAAAAATACCTTTTTCTACTCGTTGTATTTTATTTTTATTTATGCTATTATTTAAAATTAAATTTAAAATTTAAAATTTAAAATTTAAAATTAAAAAAATTATATTAACATATGTATATAGATATATAAAAACATTTAAGTAAAAAAATACATTAAATGTTATTTATTAATAATTAATTTGAAAAAAGTTATGTAATTTTGTATTTATTATATGTATTAATATAAAAATTATTTTGATAAATATTGATATCTAAAATAATAAAATTATGTAATATTTTTTTGATAGTAAATAAAAGAATAGATGTGAAATAAATAAAAAAAGAGGATTTTATTTTTCTATCTTACTTATAATCATAATTTTATTACACCAAGTTAAACATAATATTAATAATAAGAAATTAAATGCAAAGAAAGTAATAATCATATAATTATGATTATATTAGAACCTCAGTCATTAAGTAAACATATTATTATTATCCAACATCAATTTATATACATCTTAATTAATATTATACTATCATTTGAAATAAACGTGGCTATAAAGATACATCCTTCCATAGCATAGTAGTATATTGGGTGTGTGCATTGCATGTGTTATGATATATGAATCATTTTTAAATAAAATTTTATTTTCCATTATTTTAGATTATAAATCAAACAAAATAAACATAAAAATGGAGTAAACTAACATATAGGATCGAACGTCTGTTGTTTTATCAAAAACTATAATTGATGGTAACTGTATAAACTCAAATATTTAAAATTGTATAACATATATGTCAAGTTTTAATTGCTCCCTAAAAGTAATTATTTCTCTCCAACATAACCGGTAATTAAAATTGGAAGTCTCGTAATTCGTAAAAATATAAATATGCGTTCTTAAAATGTAAACAATATGAACTGATTGTTAAGAATGGTTTGTGCCCCATCTTGCCAAAAAAATAAAAAAAAAATATCCCAAATTTTTTTTTTTTTGTAAAAAAATTGCATCTTACTCTCTAAAAATTGTATTTTATCTTCCAAAAATATAGTTTACCCCCTCGTATTTGTTTTTTACCCCTTAAAAATATTTTTGCCCTAAATTTTTGTAAATTTTTTGTTTTGCCCCCCTTCTTACAATTCCGCCCTCCGCCCCGGTTTGTATCAGACAAAGAAGATTGTTGGTACGTAACATGTAGGCTGATGCGTTTACCACGGATCCAAAAAAATGGATTTCTCCATATGTTTTAAAGCGTTCCTCTCAAGAATTTTCAATGCCCGAAATTTTCGTCAAGAGAGAAAGGGTACTGTTGGGAAGATAATGAGAAAACAGAATGCTTGCGGACAGAAACATAGAAATGGAGCAATGTAACGAATAGCCTTTTATTGGAACAAGTCTATATCTTCCTTGTTTTATTTCACATTAGAAATGCCTTTATATAGACTTACAACTCATCGGTAAACAACTGAAATATCTCAACAACTAGAGGATTTATTGGTACTAATTTTACCCACTTAAAAAACAGAATAACAATGAACAAATAAATCTGAAAATATCAAAAAACAAGTCTTCCTAGATCTTTGATCCCCCTTGATTCGAAGGTGCAAATCCTAGTTGATTTCTGAAATAAACATGTTTTTTTCCAGAAAGTGATTTTGTAAATATGTCAACAACTTGTTCATTTGTACTGCAAAACTCCAAGTCAATCTGTGGGGTCCTCGTTACTTAATCCATTATGTATTCATCTTATACACATGTGAGTAGGAGTTAAGTAATCATACACAAAGATGTAAGAGTTTACTATGTCAGTTATTACAACATTTACTACATTCTAATAAAACCCTGACATAATATACAACACATGGACATCACATGTTACATATACACAACCTAACAAAATTCAACTCTTAATCAGTGGTTCAGCTCGCAGCAGAATGTACTCATAATCCCGGCTTCCCACGTCTATGAGTTCCTTACAGAAACAATCACACAACATGAGTATTGATAATCAACTATCTCAGTTCTATATCAATAAGATAGACAAAATACGATAATCATCATCGTAAAAGTTTAACAGTGATTGTTTCTGTATGCATTACCAAATGCAAACATGACATGACATGTCTCCACTATCAACCTGTTATAACTGGACCGATGATATTCCTATCAGCTCAATATGTCAATGGCTCAGCCTTCACGTCCCATATTGGCAGCACATATCATATAACCGTCCTCACACGTTAAAACAGCCAAAGCATATACTCAACCGGAGTATACATCTCATGCCAAAGCATATGCTCGACAATAGCATACCTATCGTGGCATCACTCTCAACATGTATGTAGATCATCTGAATGTATACACATATGATATCATCAATCATATATCCACTTTCAATATCATCATCACAATAACATCAATACTCGTATGTCAACACGTATCTGTCGTGCGACACAAAAGATCTAAAATCAGCCGTCAATGTTTTCCCGCCTCGTTTGTCCCGTCCCCTGTGATGATGCTACAACAATTCCAACAATATATCATGTTAAATAGGCTTCACAATCAAAGTCCACAAAAATATCACATTTTTAAATCTGAACCCTATCGATCGATCCCTACTTTGATGCGATCGATCGCCCAAATTTCTGATCATCAGCGATCGATCCCTATTTTTCATGCGATCGATCACCTCATCCCTTATAAAACATTCTGCCTTGATGCGATCGATCTTTATTTTGACGCGATCGATCGCTACCTCTGTTTCTTAGAACATGGCGATTTCATGTATACTTTCTTGGTGTTTCTCCACACCTCACTTCCTACAATTAAAACTTGTTCCATGCAAACTCTATCATCATCTAAACATGTTTCTTTCACTACACAACTCAAATTTCTACATTATAACTTATATAAACTCAAGAACTACCAAGTGATATTCTTTAACTCCAACTCATCTTACACCAACATAAAAACAAGTACACAAAGCACAAAATCCTTACCACACAAAGCCAACTTCTAAGTTGCAACAAGTTTCCTTGATTCCAAGCTCAATTCCAAGAAAAGAAATCAAGATGAAGCAAGGTTTTCGAAGAGAGATTTGTAGAGATTTTTAGGTGAGATATGGTGTAGTATGTGTTTTATGCTAGCTGAAACCACTTGATATAGGGACACCCAAATTGTCATGTAAATGTATTCTAAACTCAAATTCAAATGCATCTCTACTTGTTCTTATATGTAATTCATGTGCTCTTGTTGTAATTACAACAATTATGTAGCTTAATTTTAGATCAACACATGAGTTTATAGAATTCAACATCTAAGCATACACTTATGTGTATTCATCATACTCAACCGACCTCACAATCATATCCGACCGTAATTCTCACGTAATTACGCCATAATCATAATAAACATATATGATTCGTATCGAGGCATGACATAATCAACCCTTTTGATACCAACTCCCTGATAAAATGAACTCTAAGATCAATGTGCTTTGTTCTTCCATGGTGCGCTGGATTTTGGGACATAGCTATTGCAGATTTATTATCACAATAAATCTTAGTTGCTTCAATTGTTCGTGGTTGAGATCTACTAAAATTCTTTGCAACCAGGCAACTTGACATGCTGATGAGGTAGCTGCTACATACTCTGCTTCAGAAGATGATAACGCTGTTGTTGCTTGTTTCTTTGAACACCATGAGATGGCAGCTGAACCAAGGCTAAAAACATATCCAGACGTGCTCTTTCTATCTTCCGAACAAGCCCAATCACTATCTGTAAATCCAAACAATTTAAAATTCGAATGATGATCATACCATAGCCCAAATCAATTGTTCCTGCAACATAACGCATAACTTTTTTTGCAGCTCCAAGATGATGCTTTGAGGGAGAGTGCATAAACCTGGATATTACACTCACTGAAAATGATATATCGGGTAGAGTATGAGTTAAATAAATCGAACCTCCAACCATGCTTCTGAAATATTTTAAGCTTGCTTCTCCAGTACCATCACCAAGCTGTAGTTTTTCATTTAAATTCATTGGGGTGGCTGCTTATTTGCAATAACTCATATTGAACCTTTTAAGAAGCTCAGTAGCATATTTTTTTTGTGAAACAAATATTCCATCTTCAACTTGATTCACTTCAAGACCAAGAAAGTAAGACAATTTACCCAAATCTGACATCTCAAATTCTTTTTTCATGCAGACTCTAAACTCATCATCAAGAATAGAAGATGAACTCATATAAATTGTATCATCCACATAAAGACATATAGCCAAAAACCATTCTTACCTTGCTTCTTCATGTATAGTGTGGGCTCATTTTTACTTCTTTCAAAGCCATTAGCGAGGAAATATGAGTCGAATCTGCTATACCATGCATGCGGTGCTTGCTTCAATCCGTAAAGAGCTTTTTTGAGTTTATACACGCTGTATTCTTTACCATGAATAATGAAACCTTCAGGTTGGGTGACATAAACCTCTTCTTCCAACTCTCTATTCAAAAACGCAGACTTTACATCAAATTGATAAATAGGCAAACTTAAATGGGCAGCCAATGCAAGTAGAATTCTCACTATTTCGAAGTGTGCAACTGGAGAAATGTATTTTCATAGTCAATTCCTTGTTGTTGAGAATATTCCTTACAACAAGACGAGCCTTGTGTTTATCAATTGTGCCATTTGAATGATACTTTGTTCTAAACACCCATTTAACTCCGATTGCACTTTTACCTTATGGCAAGTCCATCAATTCCCATGTTTCATTTTTTTAATTGATTTCAACTCCTCTTTCATTGCGATACACCATTTTTCTTGCTCACAGCTTCCAAAAATTTAACAGGTTCAGCAACAAATAACGCTTGAGTTGAGCTATGAATTTCTCTCATTGATCGAATTTTTTGTGGTGGAGTTTCATCAGAAGATAAACTGCTACAGCTTGTAGGACTTGAAGTTGTTGAACTTGAAGGAGTTGGGATTGATGAATTCTGCTGCAGAGATAGTTCTTCAATTTGTGGAGCTTCAACCATTGATGGAGCATCAATTTGAACACTTTTAGATCCTTCTTGTCATTTCCAATTTGCTTCTTCATCAAAGACAATAACCAACAAACATGCATTATGTTGATTTATCATCAAGTTTGCTACGATTATGTGAATCAATCAAAGCAAAAGCAATACAACCGAATTTTTTTAAATGAATTACCGAAGGCCTCTTACCACTCCAAGCTTCATATGGTGTTTGATTATAAACTACCTTGGTTGGTGATAAATTTAGTAAATAATTTGCAACTGCTTTTGCCCAATATGCATTTGGAAGTCCTTTTGCTTTAAGCAAGCTCCTTGCCATTTCGACCACTATTCTATTTTTGCGTTCAGCTATCCCATTTTGTTCGGGTGTATATGGAGCAGTCAACTCTCTGTGCAGCCCCTGCTCTTCACAAAATTGAATAAATTCATTAGATAAGAACTCTCCCCCTCTGTCTGTACGAAGTGTCTTTATGCTTCCTCCACTTTGCTTCTCAACAAGTGCTTTGAATTTTTTAAATGCTCCAAATGTTTCAGATTTGAATTTCAGAAAATAAACCCAACTCATGCGACTATAATCATCTGTGAACAGCACATTTATTCCCTCCAAATGACTCAGTTTGCATAGGACCACACAAATCAGCATGAACAACCTCCAAAGACTTAGTTGCTCTTCTAGATTTCCCAACAGGAAATGACTTCTTACACTGTTTCCCGTATACACAGCCTTCACATAAATCTAAGGCTTCGATTTTAGGCAACCCAAAAACCATCTCTTTTTGACTCAATAATCTCAAACCTTTTAGATTCAAATGTCCATAACGCAAATGCCATAATCTAGACTCTTTGCTTTCTCTTACAACAAAAGTACTATTTTCTACACTGGATACTTCAAGTGGAAACAATTTATTTGGCATCATTTGGACAGCAATAATAACTTGATCAGATTTTTTTTCTCTAATCCTACATGAACCATTATCGAAAAAAATAGAATACCCACTATCCATTAGCTGTCCAACACTCAAAAGATTTGAGTTAAATATGGAATAAAATAGACATTATGAAGGAGCTTTACATTACCACTACAACGCCTTTTCCTTCCACTTGCATTTGTTTGTCATCTCCAAGCCTTAATTTTATTTTGTATGACACATCAAGCTCCTTAAATAATGATTTTGCTCCTGTCATGTGATTTGAACACCCGCTGTCTAGGAATCAAATATCGTTAGAAGACTCTGCATCTTCTTGATAAGCCATGAACAAATTGGTCTATTGTTCCTGCTGCTCTTACTTGCCTTTTCTTCCAGCACTGATCCTGCACATGCCCATATTTTTTGCAGTAAGTACAATATGAGAGATTATTCGCTTCTCCCTGCTGTGCGGAGCTGTTTTGCTTGTCCTTTTTCCAGCATTCAGCCTTTACATTCCCAAATTTTTTTACAGTAGTGACATTGCTTTCCACTTTTGTCACCCCATCCTCTGCCAGCTGCAATTCTTTGTTCATTTTTCTGGTTTGATTTCTCCCCCTGCACATGAAAGGCTTTTTCTTCATTTTTCTCAACGGATTTATTTATTCTTACCTCATGCGATTGAAGAGATCCCATTAGCTCATCAAATGAATATATTGATAAGTCTTTAGACTCCTCAATTGCAGCAACGACATGATCAAATTTTGGAGTCAAATTCTTAACACCTTCTCCACAATTGTTTGATCAGAGATTTCTTCACCATAGGACCTTAATTGATTAACGATTTCAGCAATTCTGATCAGGAACTCTTGCACTAATTCTCCACCTTTCATAAATAAGGTTTCGAAATCCCGACGAACAGTTGAAGTTTCACAGTAATCACCTTCGAGGTACCTTGAAATGCATGCTTTAATGTTGTCCATGCTTCTTTTGCTGTATTTTCACCAGCAATTTTGGAAAAAATTGATTCATGAACCGCTTGTTGAATGAAGAATAATGCCTTTGCGTCTTTCTTTCTATTTTCTTTCAGTTTGGCTTCATCGTCTGGATCCGGATACCCATTTTCAACCAAGTCCCACAGCTCTTGGGACTTGAAAAGAGTCTTCATTTTAATGCTCCAGAACTCATAACTTTCTCTTTTAAAGACAGGAATTGCCGGCTGAGAAACGCTCATTGTACTGCCATTAATTGCCATGGATTTGAAGCCCAGTTATGAAAGATCCTGGCTCTTGATACCACAAATGTTGGGGAAGATAATGAGAAAACAAAATGCTTGCAGACAGAAAACAGAGAAATGGAGCAAGGTAACAAATAGCCTTTTATTGGAACAAGTCTATATCTTCCTTGTTTTATTTCACATTAGAAATGCCTTTACATAGGCTTACAACTCATCGGTAAACAACTGAAATATCTCAACAACTAGAGGATTTATTGGTACTAAGTTTACCCACTTAAAAAACAGAATAACAATGAACAAATAAATCTGCAAATATCAAAGGCCAAGTCTTCCTAGATCTTTGAATCAGTCTTCAACAGTTACACCCGACCATGTATATGCTATGTACTTAGCTTGATGTGGCAAGTATTGTTATTGTTACAAGCAGGCCTCATCATGCTTCGATGAAAGTAACTATAAAAACTGTAAAGAAAATCTAGAAGTGCATGTGGAATACTTGCAATTTGTTTATGGTCTACTGAGATGTCGAAACAAAGGTGAAGAGCTTTGACGGTCTAATGTGAAAATCTATGTCTGGAGGTGTATTCATACGAGATGATTGAGTGATCAATTGGAATTGTTCCAGGTTAAATAATTTAATCATGCATTCCATTGTCAAAACTGAATACATAGTAGCATTTGGTTTAATCCTGGATTGATTCATCCTTGTCATACTTCGCAAATTGAGGGTGTTTGGACGATGTGGAAAAGGTTTTCGATGCAATGATAATATGTGATGTGATCACTTGGACTGTCGTTGGCTATGCTGGAAAAAATATTAAAAATATGATAGCACCTTGGATAAAACCCTATTTCATTACCTTTATAAGAATGTTTTTTGCTTGCAGCCACACAGGTCTTGTATAACATGGTCGTTTTTACTTATACTACAAGGAAAAAGATCATGGAATGAGACCTGGACCGGATCATTATACTTGTGTGACTCATCTTCTGGGCTAATTCGAGGAGATGAGTTACTGAATAAAATGGTCGTGGAACCTGATGCAAGCTGTTTGGAAAGCATTGCTTCTTTCTTGTAGAGTACGTAAGAATGTCAACGTAGCGAAGAGAGCTGCAACAGCCCTTTTAGAATGGAACCCTCGAGATTCAATACCGTGTGTCAGTATTTTAAAATATTTATTCTGCAATTAGAAAAAGCTACTACAGTTAGAAGATTAATAAAGGGGTTGTTTGTGGGGAAGGAGCCTGGATGTAGTTGGATTCAAACTATCCGCAAAGTGCATTCGTTTACGTCTAAAGATCAGACATACACAAAGACGGATGAGATTTTCTTGGAAGTTGATGAAGTTTTGATGTTGATCAGGAAAGCTAGAGATGTTTCTGACATGAATTTTGGTCTTCATGATATCAACACAGATCTCCCCCAGTTTTTAACCATGTAATTGAATATTTGTATGGACAGCAATTGCCAAATGTTGTCTTGAATCAAGAAGTCTGAAAAATGCTGTGAAATGTTGCTTACGCAAATGAATACGAGAAATCGGAGGATTCTTAAGCTTTGTACTGGTTCCAGGATGTTGATGAGTTATGGAGAGAGTGTTGATGCTTCTGGAGTGAATCTTCTAAAGGCTGGAATTGTTTGGTTAGATCATTTACAATTTGTTTACCGACTGAAACTCATTTTCTATTAGGGGAAAGGCAACTTTGTAAGAGATATTACAAAAATAATCTGTATCCAATTTACAATGCCAAAAAAAAATCACAGGTTCCAAGCATCTACTCAACTAAATATATGGGCACTCGCTTTGTTTGAAACACGCTTCAACAGTTTATATAAAGTGATCAAAGTTGAAGGAATTGGAATTATGTTTACTTACTGGCTAATAGCCAATATATACAGAAGATTACAACTTATAAAAGGATAAATTATCTTTCCTAAACTACCAAGATATTGTTGTGACCAGAAAGGGAATTTGCAGATTTACATAATTAATTACAAAGATTAGAGGATGATTTTATGCAATCTGGGGGGATGATTTTGTGCAATCTGTTGGAGGATTCTTGGTGTGATTAACATGCCCCGCAAAATTGACGTCCCGTCGGCGATGGCAATTTTGGAACGTAACCGCTGAAAAGGAACACGAGCAAGCGGTTTTGTTAAGAAGTCTGCAAGTTGATCACGAGAGCTAAATATAGGTCGATGGAGATGTGTTTCATGCGAGAATGCATGACTGGATGAACAGAGAGGTGTGTTGCACCGATATTGTCACAATAGATGATGAGTGCCTTTCGTAGAGGAAGAAGGAGCTCACTAAAAAGATTTTGTATCCAGCGAATTTCGCAAGCGGTGGTAGCAAGTGCGCGATACTCGGCCTCCGTAGAGGAGCGTGAGATAGCTTTTTGTTTACGAGAGCTCCAAGCGATATGATTTGGTCCAAGAAGGATAATGTAAGCTGATGTGGATGTCATGTCGTGATGATTGCCTGCCCAGTCAGCATCGGAGAAACCAGTTAAGGTGGCAATAGGAGTATGACGAAGAAAAAGACCGTGATTGATTGTGCCTTTAAGATACCGAAGTATGCGCTTGACCGCACTCCAGTGGTCAATTGATGGATTAACCAAAAATTGAGCAAGCCGATTGACAGCAAAGGCAATGTCAATACGAGTTAAGGCAAGATATTGAAGTTCACCAATAGCCTGACGATATTGGGTGATATCACATGCAGTTATAGACCGATCAAGAGTTAGAGTGGTTGCAGACATAGGAGTGGTGATAGGGCGAGCACCATCCATTTTGTGGCGAGCCAGAACCTCCGAGATGTATTTGCATTAGGAAAGGAGAAGACCTTCTTTGCAAGGGAGGACTTCAACACCAAGAAAATAAGATAAAGTTCCAAGATCTTTAACTGCAAAGAAGGTGCTGAGTTTGCTGATTATGGCCGCAACAAGGGAATTGTCACTGCTAGTAATAACAATGTCATCTACATAAACAAGGAGAAATATATGGATTGGGCCACGGTGATAGAGAAACAATGAAGTGTCTGATCTTGAGTTGGTGAACCCAAAGGAGATAAGGGCACTGCTAAGGGCACGATACCAAGCTCGGGGGGCCTGTTTGAGTCCATATAAGTAGACCCGACCAAGGGTCATCATCGACCCTGAACCGGCCCGTGGTCAACGGGCCGGTTAACTGGGTCAACGGTTCGAAGGGTCGGAACCGTAACCGGCCCGTCTATAGAAGGGCCGGTTAAGGGTCATGATTTTGCTAACCCGTGAACCGTCGGTTAACCGGCGGTTCAAGGGTTAATTTTAAATTTTTTTTATATTTTTAAATTTAAAATATATGTTATGGTGTATATTTAAACTAATGACCTCCAACTTTAATAATTAGCTTCAACCACTATGCTATAAGAGCGTTGTTGATCTAAATATAGTGTTATAATATATATATTGACCAAACAAATATATCTTACACATTTTGATTATCTGGGCTTGAATTTATTTCACGTTATTTTATGTTTAATCCATGGATGAAAACACATCCATACACTTTTTACACTTTATTTCAATTTTTAATAATATTTTTAATTTTTTTTTTAAATAAGGGTCAAACCGTAACCGTAACCGTTGGTTAATCGTAACCGGAACCGAAACCATAACCGACGGTTCATGAACCGTAACCGTAACCGTCAAGGAAGGTTAAAGTTAAGGGTCGAACCGGCGGTTCTGAACCGTCGAACCGGCGGTTCTGAACCGTGGTCTGGTCTACATATAAGGATTTTCGGAGCCGACAAACGTGAGAGGGTTGAGAAGCATCAATGAATCCCGGAGGCTGCTGCATATAGACAACCTCGGAAAGTGTCCCATGTAGAAAGGCATTGCTGATGTCCAAAAGACTGATATACCAATTATGCATAAGAGCAATAGATAGGACAGATCGAATAGTGATGGGTTTAACCACTGGACTGAAAGTTTCAAAATAATCAATACCAGGTCGTTGATGGAAGCCCAGCGACAAGGCGAGCCTTATACTTATCAATCGATCCATTAGGTTTGCGTTTTATACGGAAAACCCATTTGCACCCGATGACATTTGGAGCGTGGTGCACAGGAACTAAGTCCCAAGTGCCATGACTAAGAAATGCATTAAATTCATCAGTCATAGCGGTACGCCAATTGGGATATTTCATAGCCGAGGATGCACACGTAGGCTCAAGATCCGTCAGAATTGGATGTTTAGTAGCAGAGTTAATGAGTTTGGGCTTGTAGATGTTATTCATAGATCGAGTTTACATTATGTGAGTCCGTCCAGTTTGAATGGGCTGTGAGGGTATAGTAGCATGGTCAGTAGGCGAGAAGATGGACCCAAATGATGGCTGTGGAGTAGGTGGGGAGTCAATTCCAACAGTAGCCTGGTCTGTATGTGGAGTGGTAGGCTCATAGGATGGAGCATTGGCCCGTAGTGGTGGAGAGACGATGTTGTTGGACCTTAATGAAGATGACCTACTGGTAGGCTGGGCCACAGGAGATTTGAGAGGTAAGTGAGTAACACCTGGATCAGGGCAACAAGAGGAAGTCCTAGGCAGTGAACGATGTGGCATGGGAGTCTCCAAACATGCGGATTGGAGAGGAAATTGGTCTTTGCAGAAACCAACATGCCGGGAAATAAATAGGCGACGTGTGGCTAAATCATAACATTTGTACGCACTTTGAGACGTAAAATATCCCAAAAATATGCACGGTCGGGATGGAGGATCAAGTTTGTGCTCTGAATAAGGCTTAAGCCACGGGAAGCAAATACACCTAAAAACACGGAGCTTTAAGTAATTATTCGGCTTGTGAAATAGGGCCTCGTACCGACTTGAGCCATTGAGAACCGGTGTGGGAATCCGGTTAATTAAATATCCCGCTGTTTGAAGGGCATGTGTCCAAAAAGGCGGTGGTAAGGAAGCATGGTGAAGTAAGGTTCTGCCAGTGGTGACAAGTTGGCGATAGCGACGTTCGGCTGTGCCATTTTGTTGCGGCGTGTGTGGGGCTGTGGTATACCAACTGATTCCATGACTAGCAAAATAACAGCGAAGACCCATGAATTCACCACCATTATCAGAATAAAAGTTTTCAAAGTTTGCATCCAAATTGGCGTTCCACCAAGACATGAAATAGTGGAAAAATGTATGCCACCTGGGAACTAGATTGTAACGAATATATCCACATATATTTTGTAAAATGGTCAACAAGGAGTAAATAATAACGACAACCATCATTTGACGTAAATTTTGTAGGACCCCAAACATCAGCATAAATAAAATCTAAACAACAAATATTGGTAAGTGACGTCTCATTGAATGGTAGTTGCTGACTTTTATTCACGTCACAAGAAACACATGATTTAAAACTAGAAGAGCCAGCCTTGTGGGTGGGTAACAAATGTCTATGAATTAAGCTTGAACATAATTTTAATGAAGGATGTCCAAGGCGGTGATGGCAAAGATGAAATGAAGTCCGAACACCAAGATTGGCAACTGGATGGACAGGCGAAGCAGTGGAAGGAGAGAGTTGCATATGATAAATTCCATTGTCACATCTTCCGCAAATTAGGTGTGCCCTCGTGGTTAGATCCTTCACAATAAAATGGAAAGGGTGAAACTCAACAGTGACACTATTGGCCTTAGAAAATTGATGCACCGATAATAAGTTTCGTTTGGCCATAGGAACACAAAGTACATGGGAGAGAGTAAAAGAGCGAGTACGATGATCAATGGAGGAACTTCCAATATGGGTAATTGGCAAACCTGTACCGTCAGCAAGAGTAACTTCATCCGGACCATCATATTCAGAGTGAATGGATAGATTGGCTAAATCGGATGTCAGATTATGAGAAGCTCCAGAATCCATTAACCATTGCGAACTAGTTGCCGAGGAGGACGGAGTCAAGGCCACGTTAGCAGATGCATTAATCTGGCGGCATTGGCGGGCGACATGTCTCGGGTATCCGCAATATTGACAAATCACCGAGTTGCGTTGTTGCTGGTAGGCCGATGTTGACTGATAGCGACTGGATTGACGGCCACGATTTCGATTTTGAGAGTTGTGGCGATTGTTACGGGACTGATGTTGCGGGGTTGAGAAATGCGGCAATGAGTGAGAGTTTCGGCCATTCTGATTATGGTCACGAGGAGAAGTATGTGACTGTGAGGAAGCCATATTTGCTGTGGCAATGAGAGAAGTGTTGGTGGACTCAATACGTTTGAGATAGGCCTCATGAGAAGTGAGGAGATCATGAAGTTCTTCGAAGGTGAGAGAGTTCTCCCGGGCATGGATCGGTGCTGTGATTTCACGATATGCCGCACCAAGACCGTTTAAGACATAGAGCGTAATGTCGTCGGCGGAGAGAGGCTTATCGATGACAGCCAGTTCATCGATTTTTGTTTTAATGGATTGGAGAAAAGTTGCGACACTTTGGGAACCAAGTGTGGCAAGAGATAGGTCCTCTTTAAGTTTCATAACACGAGTGCGGGAACGATTTGCAAAAAGTCGGGATAAACTTGCCCAAGCTTCAGCCGAGGACGCGGCGGAAGCAACTAGAGCCATTATGTCTGCGGATAAGGATCCCAACAGGGCAGACAAAATCAACTGATCTTGGCGAAACCAATGAACGTACTCATTGGATTGAGAGGTGTTGGAATCGAAGAGGGGGGTGAATGAGATTCCTTGGCTACTTTAGCTTTTTAAAATGAGTTTGCAAAATAAAAGAGTTTGCGCTTGCGGAAGGCTTACGTCAAATCGATAAATAAAAAAGAATAAGTAAATAAATGCGTAATGAAATTAAAGCGATAGAAGACACAAAGATTTGTTATAGAAGTTCGGCGATGAATCGTCTACGTCTCCTCTTCCCGGTTAGATAACCTCCAACCGAGGTTCCACTAGAACAATAGATCTTGGCCTTGAGGGCTCCAAGTTAGCCACACAACAACTCTTCCAGAGTTTACAAAGCTCTTCCCGAGCACACTACTCTTCACGAGTACACAAAGCTCTTCACGAGCTACCAACACTCTTCACGAGTCTTCTTGGCCTTAAGGGCTCCAAGGATAGCCACAACACATGCACCAACTTTACTAGTTGATGACTTTACAATTTACAACTTGCTTTGGTGTTGGAGGACCTTACAATAACTCAACACACACCTTCACGGTGTACCAACACGAAGAAAACAAGACTCTATCAAAATAAAAGAATTACAAGCTCCAATACAACAACAATGTATGGAGATTGCAAAGCTATTTGAAATTTGAATTGGCAAAGCTTTGATGAAGTTTGTAGGCTTGTTTCTTGTCTTCAAAAAGCTCCAAAAGATCAATATTTATAGTGTAGGAGGCCCCCAAAGCTCCAACTAGCCGTTGCTACACATAAGGCTTGAATCACTCGGACATCGCCTCGGAAATCGCCTCGGGCGATCACCCATCGCTACCCTTTAACGGTCAAATCTGTCCCAGATCGCCTGGGGCGATCTCCCCGTCGCCTGGGGCGATCATCAATGATAAACAAGGCCGTAGGTAAAGTTCTGGATTGCCTCGGGCTTTCTGTGCATCGCCTGGGGCGATCACCCTAAAAAAAATGGCCTAGGAAGCATTCTGGATCGCCTGGGGCGAGCTTGACCATCGCCTGGGGCGATCTGATCGCCAGCGTGCACACCGTGCCATCGCTTCAGTCGATGGTGCGCAACATGGCTCGGATCGCCTCAAACTATGGCTCGGATCGCCTCATACTATCTCCCAGATTTCAACACTCTCAAACTCTGTACTTTTCGACCATCTTAAGCTCGTTTCTGGGAAAAGTGGTAAACATGAAAGTTGTGCCCTTCCTCGTATCTAGGTGTGGACTAAATTTCATTGCATTTCATTAATGTATGAAGAAGTTATGCCCAAAATTCTACAGTCGCTCAAACCTTGCTACAATCTGCACTTGTTATGACTTCCATGACATTTTGCTCCATGATGCAATCCGAATTGGACTGAGATGTTTGAATATGAAATCTAGAATATTGAGTTGGATTTCCAACCTCTTTTGATTCACATTATTCGGAGCATTGAGCCAAGAGATATAATCAAAACATTGCACTACGCTCCAATTGGCTTCTAAACAAATTTGCCCACCAACGGACCATTGGTTTGTGGGTCTTCATCCCATCATAAGAAATTGTTCCAACATCATTCCACACATGTTGAACACTTAAATTGGTTGTTCATAGATGTCATTCCTTCTCGTCCAAGCTCAATAGATTCCTTGATAAAAATCACCGCTTGTCCTATGAACTCGCATATGTTATTGTATAACTTGGGTTCTCTTCCATTGGTCTTCCCAACCAATTTATCAATATAACCATGTACACTAAGTAGACATATTAGTACAACGAATGCAAGTTTTGTTGATCATCAAAACCCATAAATAATTCGGAGATAAATTAAGCATTAACACAACCATGTGTTTAAGGCTCAACAAGAGGTGTCAGTCCCTTTGGATGGACAAGTGGTATCGCCCGTGAGGTGGCCGAGAAGATCATTGCCATCGAAAAGTGAGACGACAAGATTTCTCCATGATGGGTAGTTGGAGGCAGTAAGGGCAAGAGGAATTTGTTGGTGAGCGTTAATGGCGATTAGAGCTTCACCAGTGGGGCTGTTAAGCCGATTTGGGGGGGGGGGGGGGGGGGGGGGTTAGAAGATTTGTCAGTGAAAGCCATGGAAATGAACAGGATCGTTATGCAGTCTCGTTAGAGATGAAAAGGGAAGTCTGATAACATATAAAGTGATCAAAGTTGAAGGAATTGGAATTATGTTTACTTACTGGCTAATAGACAATAAATACAGAAGATTACAACTTATAAAAGGATAAATTATCCTTCCTAAACTACCAAGATATTGATGTGACCATAAAGGGAATTTGCTGATTTACATAATTAATTACAAAGATTAGAGGATGATTTTATGCAATCTTGGGGGAGGATTTTGAGCAATCTGTTGGAGGATTCTTGGTGTGATTAACAGTTTAGTCTTGTAAATTATCTTTTGAAGGCCTACGCTCCATCTCCAGCAATCAGGCAAATTTGTTTTCGAATCGCCCTTTTTATTTTTCTATCACTGTCAAGAAAAAAATATTGTGGATTCAACATCTATGGGTAAATAAATTTTTTATATAAAAAAAAAACATTTGATCTGAGGTTTTTCGAAAGGAAAGAATCTCTCATTACCAGAAATCAATATAGGAGGATCGAACTTAAAGTTCATAGGACGATAAGAGATTTTTTTTATGTCCCACTTTCATGTAATGGGTTGGAACTGGTCTTATTCAGTAGCCCAAATCGCTCTCATTTCCTGTGATTGCGGTGCAAGCTTAATTTCAAGGTTAAAATACCAATATCGTATTCACTTTTATGTTTTGTTGAGAGTTATTTAAAAAAATAATAATCACAAAGCTTGAAAATAAAATAAAAACACAGTTTAGATACGAACTAATCAAATATTTTAGTAAAACGATGACTGGAAACTTGTCATTTAATTCTGGGATTTTAGGTGAGAGAAAACATAAAATTATATTAAAAAAATAGTTCAGGAGAATGATTATCTCTACTCATTTTCACAATTTTTTTTTTTAAAACCAATGAATCAAATCCAACTTGGAATGAACAAGTGAATTACATATACCCTCGAGTTTTCATAATTGTAATTTTAACCCTCGTAGTTTAAAAAATAACTCTTTATATATTTTTATGTCAAATTATAGAGGCTATAACTTTTCTTTCAACCGTTACAATCTAGATATGGTGAATTCGTAATATAATTATACTACATATGTCTATCTGTTATTATTCAACACATTCATTCACAAAGTTCGTGTTACATGTTTGCAATTGATTAACAAAAGTCGTCACGTTCGTATGTACGTGTAACATTCATGCATGAGAAAATAGGTACTTTTCTAATCAATAATTTAAGGAACTGTACCTTCTTTTGACCATTTACAATTCATTGGAAAATGGAGGGAAAACTCTTAGTTACTTATTTATTTGTATTAGAAATTATTGAGTTGAAATAAATATCAAGTTGATAAAATGTATGGCCAACATTTTAAGTGAGGACGCCAGGTTATAAATAATTAAACAGTAACCATATTAAGAACCATGATAAAAAACCAGATCTGTTTCCTAAAAGTCATACTGGAGACTATTTTCTGGGTTTAGTTCCAGAAAACCTGAAGCAGAACCGAAGATTTACTTGTTGGAAAAATGTGCTTAATAAATTGAAATTAAGCAAGTTGGACACGAGGAAAAAATCGAATACTTTATAAATGACAAAACGATCAAAAAAGGACGAAAAAATAAAGTCTTGGGAAAATCCGGGCAGCCCAGGCGGCGGCCGAGAGCTACCCAATTTGTTGGGAAGCAAGATGGGCGCTCGAGCACCGCATCCGGGTGCTCAAACGCCCGAGATTCTGCAAGGAAAAGTTTGTGGAGGTTTTTTAGTGAACGGGTGTGTCCCTTGGCATCCGGATGTGTTTTTTCATTAATAAACACATCCAAATGGTGTCCTTTTGTGGTGTCATTTTGCCAAGTATAAATATAACAATTCTAAGTGAATTAAACACACTTTTTATGCAAGATCAAAGTAATTTTTTAGAGCAAAAATTATGCATATTCATATTGTTCATCATTGTTCTTGTTGAAATGCCTTTAAACCTTCGTGGTTTGAGGACTTGTGATTTGGAGTGCTCTTATCACAAGTCATAGTTGTTGTATCTTGGAAAACGATTGACACTAACTGTAAGTACCATAACTGGACAATATCGTTTCAAGGACATAGATTTCAAATCTCGCATCGACAAACATTCATAAAGTCATTGTTATTTTGCTTGCTATTATTCCTAAGATATACATCATTACTAAGATTCCTACAATCTTGAAACAATATCTGTAACAAATGGCTTCATTTAGTGGAACAACGACTTCCGTTCATCATGGAGAAAGGCCGGGGAAATTCAATGGAAATGACTTCAAAAGATGGCAACAAAATATGTTTTTTTTACTTGACCACTTTGAGTTTGACAAGGTTCTTAACCGATGATGCTCCTACGGTTGAAGAATGAAAATACGACTCCCAAAAGAGGGTTGTAGTTGATGCTTGGAACCAAAGCGACTTCCTTTGCAAGAACTACATCCTAAATGAGTTAGACAACAAATTATATAGTATTTATTGTCTTGTGAAAATAGCAAAGGAACTATGGGCATATCTGGAAAAGAAGTACAAATCCGAGGATGCCGGCATGAAGAAATTTATCGTTGTACAGTTCCTGGATTTTAAAATGGTTGACACCAAGCCGGTGATGGCACAAGTGCAATATTTACAAGTAATATTGCATGATATCCATGCGGATGAGATGAGTCTAAGTGATTCATTCCAAGTGGCCGCTATGATAGAGAAGTTGTCTCCTATGTAGAAGGACTTTAAGAACTATCTCAAACATAAGCGTAAAGAGATGCATGTTGAAGACCTTGTGGTTCTGTTGCGAATCAAGAAGGACAGCAAGACGTCCGACAGAAAGGCGGGTACGTGCGAACTTGGTTGAACAACGTATCGGGACGAAGCGAAAGTTAAAGTGCTACAAATGTGGAAAACTCAATCACATGGCCAATGATTGTCGTAACAAAGACGATCGTAGAGAGGCAAAGAATCAAGTCAACATGACCAAAGATGATCGGATCTCAAACGACTTGAATGATTTTATGCTTACCGCTTGATTAATATTTTGAGATTAACAAGGATTGTACTATACAAACTTGGTGTTTGGTGGAATGTAATAGCATCTTTCAAAATAATTATAATGACGGTTGTTCGTTAATCGTTGAAGCAATAAAATTTATGTTATCACTCATTTGATTGAGTTTTATGATTTATGGATGTTCGTGTGGTCATGTAAATTATAAACGTAAAATTGTAAAGTTAAATTTATTGATTTAAGTGAATGTTAACTTAAAACATGAGTGTGAGACTTGTGTGGAGGATAATTTATCAAAACCGCCATTCATTCGGATGAAAGAAAAAAGACGCCTCTAGAATCAATTCATATTGATGTTTGCGATTTAATATTAGTGCAAATTAGAGGTATGAGAAAAGCATTCGATACTTTATCGATTATTGCACAAGATATTGTTATGGATATTTGCTCCGAAGCAAATACTATGTCATATAAGTGTTTGAACACTACGAGAAGAAGGTTGAAAATAAACTAAGCAAATGAGTTTTGCAGTGAAGAATTGTGAGTTGATTCTATTTGTATTGTCTAAGCATTTTACGCTTAAGGCTTGAATTTTCAAATTTTAAAATCTTGAATTCATGTTTTCTAAGATTTGTACGCTTAAAATACAAATGTTGAATCAAATACCAGAATTGGTTTTCTGGGCATTGTTCTCTGTTAAAATTGATTCTATTTGAATTTTCTAAGCATTATACGCTTAAAGCTCGAACTTGTAAGACATAATATTTTGAATTTGAGTTTTATAAGTTTGGACACTTGAAATGCAAATAGTGAATTTTATTCGAGAGATGGTCCAAGTTTAAAAATCTGTAAGCAAGCACGCTTAAATCAAAGTGTGCAAGATATAAATCTTGAAGTTTGATTTATAAATTTATAAGCTTAGAATTTGAAACTTGAAAATTAAACGCAATGAAATCTTGATAAGTTCGAGATTACCCAAAATTGTGGGGGCGACAATTCGTTGGTCAACCATATTCTAATTACCACACTTAGGCAATGTTGGAAAAACCATGATGAGTTAAGGAAAAGTTTCCTATAAATATTGAAAATGTGGGGTGCCTGACTGAAGTAAAGTGTCAAAAAATGACATGAGAAATTTGACAAAACTATGTTGTCAAAACATGTGTGATAAAAGTGACACACATGAAGCATATCTAAGTATGCTTGTGTGACTGTGTGTTGATGATATGCTCATTATGATAAATAATATAGAGATCATCAAAACAATGAAGAAAATATTGATGAAACATTTTGACATGATAAAGTTGATGCAACAATATCAAATTGTAATTGAAGTTTCCAAGACCAATTCTCATGTTTAATTAGTTTCAAATTTTTAAGATTTGCGCTAAAAATTCAAGTTTGTAAGAAATACAATCTTGAACTTGGATTTTCAAAGAAATTACGCTTAAAATTTGAATTGCGAATTAAAACCGAGAAGTTATTATAATTTCAAATTTTGTAAGTTATAACACTTAAAATTTAAAACTCGAGATATCCTGATACAAATTATATATCTGACACAAATGGTTATGTGTTAACCATTGGTAATGATGTTGTGTCATGGAAAAGACATGAAGGTAATTCTCTAAACAAAAATTTGTAATGATGAATCAACTATGAATTGAGAATTCATAGCGCCGGATAAAGCGGAGAAGAAGCCGGAGGGCTTCGATGTTTGGTTAAGTGAAAATTTCTTGTTGGCAAAGTAATAGCAAAACCGTAATAATGAAAAGACTCAAAATACGTAAATGGTAATGTGTTTACTATTAGAAAGGACTTAACATTGTGGAAATCTTCAAAGCAAAAGTACATATATCTCGATTCACAATGAAATCAAGTTCATTGCAGTTGAGAAAACCAATTAAGAGGCCAGATGGCTTCAAGGTTTTTTAGAAGAAATTCCATGTTGGAAAAGAACTTGTGCCTGCAATTATAATACATTGTGACAGCCAATATGCTGTAGAAAGAGCACAATGTAGTATGTATAATGGTAAGTCTCGACATAAAAGTCGTAGGCATATGACCATATGGCAATGATCTCTATATATATAATCTAATTGGTTATGTGAGAAAACCGCGGATTCGCCTATGAATGGTTAACAAAGAGATCACGTAAAAGTTTATCTAGGAGAATGGGGTTAAAACCCTATAATCAAAATCTCATAATGGATATCCAATCTTGTTGACTGGAGATCCCAAAATTTAGGTTAAAAAAGGACAACTAAATGAGATTGTATAAATACATTGGAGATCAATCTCCAACCCATTCTTATGATAAGTGTTGTAGCCTGCAAAAAGGGTACGATGATAGGCAAAATGCCTTTAATGATTCCTAAGACATATAATGATATGTTGGAGTATAGCGGGATACTCTTCAGGAGACCACCAACGTAAGTGCAAAGTGTGGCCGCTTCAAAATTGGAAGCACTTATGAAACCAAGCGTGGTCATTGGCCGGAACAAACACAACCGTAAAAACCAATACGAATGTTAGAGTTGTTATGGTGTCGGTTCAATTGTATCGGTTTACACAAACGACTAAATAGTTCAAGACTTTAAGTTCACTATTAAGTCAGTAAATCCGGATGAATATTACTACAGAAGGTTCAAAGCCGCAAGCTACCTCTCCGGATGCTATAACGATTCGTTAAAGGCACCAATTCATTCACCGCATCCGGGTGCTCAAGCGCCCATGATCTGGAAGGAAAAGTTTGTGGAGGTTTTTTTCGTGAACGGGTGTCTCTTTGCGTCTGGGTGCGCTTTTCATGAATAAACACCTCTAAATTGTGTCCTTTTGTGGTGTTATTTGCCAAGTATAAATATAACAATCCTAAGTGAATTAAACACATTTTTTATGCAAGATCAAAGTCATTTTTAGATAGAGATTCTAAATCTCGCATCGACAAACATTCATAAAGTCATTATTACTTTGCTTGCTATTATTCCTAAAATACACATCATTATTAAGATTCCTACATTATTGCAATTTCAATTCCTGAAAATTGTGAGTTAATGCCGAAATCGAAGACAAAAGTGTAGGGTATGTAACCGGAACCGTGAATTTACTTTTGCAGCTACAAAAATACATAGTATTAAATCGATTAAAATAGTTTACCATGACAATTTAACTCATGTAGTTTCCGGCAGCTTTAACTTACCCCTATATATTTTCGAGCATGTGTAAATTACTTCCCCGTGGTTTGGAAATAGGCAGCACATCACATGTATTTTTACGAACCAACATGAGATAATGTGTCTATCAACGATAAGACAAGATAAATTATCATTATCTCTTTAAAAAAAAAGACTATCGAAAAGGTATAATAGAGATGATACAAAAAAAATAAATTATGTAAATGCAGTAAAGAAAGTGAGGCTTTAGAAACCAAACTCAATTACTCAAGATAGCAACATTAAATGTTAGAAGCAACTAACAAAAAAAAACACACAACCACACCGTATCTACTCAAAGCCAACTCAAGGGTAGTCTTGAGTCAATACCCGAACCACCGCCCTAGCTAAGAACCGCCACCCACCACCACCTAGTGAGCCTGTGAATGTTTCGACACTTGGTTCGTTCTTGACTCACCCCCTAAATTGCGAGTGGGATATGCACTACACAGTTCCAAACATAAACACAACCCCCCTCCTTTCATGCACAAATCGCATTAAAAATAACTTCCCAAATCAAGCCTCACATTGAAGCGCAGACTTGATTTTCTGCACCGTGCATGATATCAGATTATTGACCGTCTCCACGGACTCTAAAGTGAGCTCCGCCGTAGGAAGGCTGTTCACCAGTATTTGGAAAGCCACGGTCAAAAGTGACCCATTCATTCTACGGACTGGACGGTCTTCGCTATTGGGCCCATTACATCTAGGCCCATCATCTACGATTGCGAATCCAGAGGGGAGCAGTGCCACGTAAGCTGGATCTCCACCGTTCAGCACCACGTGCATTGCCTGGTTTTCCACTGGCGCGTACACCACAAGCGACCCCGAAGCGTCTATGCATGTCTCCTGTAGTATCAACATGTTGCTTTGGTCTGCGTTTATAGCCTGAGTAAAATTACAAAATACCCCTTCAGTAAAGTACAAAAGTCAGCCGCCGTTAGCTTAATCACGGGTCTTACAAAAGTCAACTCAGTTGTTTAGGTTTTCTAGTCAGTGACGTCAGCGCAGAAGTTTGGCATATGTTTGACCAAAAATTGACTTTTTTAATTTTGTAAAGAAACTGAATTTAATACATAAAGCCCATTATAAAAGAAATATTTAACCACATAATCGTGAAATATACATAAAATACAATCAATTTACAATAAAAAAATTTAAACAAACCACCCAAAAAATTGCAATTATTAATTAAGATTAAGTTGAGGGACTTACACTTGCACGTAGAAGGGAGACGCAGTTGCCATGATCCTGACCTTTGGCAATGTGTGCCATTTCTTGCATGGGTCCGCCATTGGAGAGGATATCCCACTCGCTCCTCAACCCTATATCTCGAAGGAAGTTGAACAGTCTCTGAGGAGACACCGGTAGCCAGACCGAAGTCGAGGCACTAAGAACAATGCCCGGTGGCTCACCAGGGTCATCGATGCTCTTCCGAGTCATGACTCGGACATCCTCGCCCACACTGTCGGTACATAGTTTGTTCCATTTATGTACTGTGGAAGCGCAAACACCAGCGCAGAAGTTGGTGGTCATACGCTGTGCTAGCTTCAGCATACTCCTCTGCCCACCACCACTTATTGCTGCATGTGGAATTAATACCCCATTTATTACAAGCAACATATGACGACTACGATCACAAGATAAAATATTATCTAAAAGATTTGAACTACTAAGAGTTCAAATTTTGAATGTAACCAACTACAGGTAGAAGTATTTTGATAAACTTGTAAATAATGTCCGTTTTATCTATTGACAATATAGTAAAAGCAAGTCATTCTTCATGAAAATTTGCTTCTACTATATATATATATACCCAGCAAAACAAAGATTATAAGCAAATTTTCATGAAGAATCACTTGACTTTAACAATTATATTAATCAGAAGGCTTTTTGAGGTGGTTAGAAAACAAATTAATCATAAAAACTATGATAATTAAAAATTCCTTTTTTTAATAATTTTTTAAAGAAGTAAAAGCACTAACAGTTTTAAATTTTAGCTTCTTCAAATCAAAATCATTTTTCTTATGCGCTTTAAAAAGTTCAAAAAACTAAGGTTTTACCTCTATGATCCCTAGAGGGGGCGGCAGAAGACATGAGGATAGCGAGAGACTCGCATTGGCGTTGCAAGGTGGCGACCCATCGTTGCGAACCAAAACCCATCCCGGCATTGATGAATGACCGATAGAGCTGGTGAACCACGCTCTCATCATATTCAGCATGTTCCACCCATGTAACCTACATAATAACAATCATTTATTTACTACACTTTCTTGAAACATAAATAAACTGAGTTGACATCATTAACATTATTTTAACTGTTCAAATGCATTGCTCCCATTTTTGGGTTTTTCTTTGTGGTGAACTTTGCTCCGTCGAACCACGTGTCACACTAAAACAGACACAGACCCGAGAATTAAGCTTATATAAAAATTCATACGTAAAAGAAATTATAATTTTTTTTTTTTTTCAATTCGCTTGGATTCAACGGCATGCCCTAGGACCTTGGGTTCAAGCCTATATATATAATTTTAAAAATAGGGTACACAAAATTATGAAAGATTTAGAGCCACGAGGCTGAGAGATACGTATAAAGTGTTGAACTGTTGATTGATTAGAGACACAAGTACATCATGAAGCTGGAACCAGGTAAGACACAGTTCCATAAATACATTATTATAAATAATAAATACAGGGCGTGGAGATCAGAGATTGGAATAGAAACATCAAATTCTGAGGGTGTGTTTACAGGCATTGTATGAGAATTAATCAAAACTCATCAAATGTTTAGTCGGAAATTTTTTCCAAAATTTTACTTCTCAATACTATGTTTAATTATTTACTATTCTAGATGGATAAGAATCAAGTTTTGGTAGTGAGAAGTGTAAATGGAAAAATAAATTCTATGCCTTTGTGGTATTTTATTTTCTATTTATATTACTATTTAAAATTAAATTAAATAATTAAAATTTTTGTCATAATTATACTTTTAAAAATATTTATTAAATTGGAAAAATATATAATATATTTAATTAAAATAATCTAAATATAATTTTTATTTATCAATATTTACAAATAAGTTGTACAAATTTATAATTTATTAACTACATTAATATAAAAATAATGTTGATTAATACAGATACCTAAAATAATAAACTTATATAATATTTATTTAAATTTTGATGAAAAATTGAAGGGTTAATAAAAAAGAGTTATTTTAACAAATAAAATAATAAATAGAAAAAAGGATCTACTCTGTGATACTTATAATCACAATTTTATTACATAAAATCAAATATCATTGTAATAATAAAACATAATGACAAAAAAGTAATTTATTATATAATCAAAAAATTAAAATCATAATCTCAATCATTTAAAGTAAATATATTATTATTTATCCAACACTATTCTATATTCTATCAATGCCAATGATAATCACATATAACTTATCAATATTATCGTGTCATTAGAAGGAAAAGCAGCCTTAACATAGAGCATTTAGTGTACCCTAAGAAGCAAAAATATTAGGGAGCTTATATTACTTATAAATAAATAAATTATTAACCAACTATTTTTTTTTTATCGAATACCGGGGCTAACCTCAATATTACCCCATGTGCAGCTATGTTTTTTACTTATTTTAATATGATGTTACGAGAGCCCAAGTCCAATAAGGGGAAATACATTAAAACGTCCATGTCATCCCGGTTCAATGTATAAAATTTTCAAAAACCTGATTTAGTCCTTAAATTTTTTAACTTTTTCCCAATTTAGTCCCCGGTGTTAATTCAGCCGTAAGAATCAAATGTTTCAAAAATATTTCCGAATTAGTCCCTCTACGTTTGCTTTTCACGTCCGACTTAATGTCGGGGACGGAACTGAGAAATTGTATAAAACTTTAGGACTAAATCAGGTCGCTGTAAACTTTTTGGACTAAACCGATGATGTACCTAAACTGTAGGCACGTTTTAATATATTATTCCCAAAATAATGATTAAATTATAGTTATATTTTTCGCCCATATAACATGAAATGACCGTTTGTTATTGATGAATTTAAGTATAGGTAGTAAGATAGATTTGATATAGTCGAGCTACTCGTAAGTAAAACCATGATTTCTTGAATAGCAGTGAGGCCATGATTTCTTCAATCTTGAACCAAGAAAATTCACAATTTTAGAATACAAGTTTGGTGTTAAAAAATAAATGTTCTCAGCTACGTCCCCAAGGTTCAGTTGCTTCAACAAACTTATTTAATACAAAATAAGGTGAGAGACACCAACCTATGAGAGGCTCCATAAATGTCAAGAAAACAAGTATTGAGCTGTGTGCATTAAGTAGCAAGCAAACAAATCAAGGCATACATGCATGTATAAGGAGAAACAAATAATTACTTACCTTCGAATAGCCATTAGGCATATCATGCACCACGCAGCCAGAGGGAAGCCTCCGGCAGTTCTGAAACGTCGGTCCACCACCTGAATTTTCTCCGACAGTGTCGATCGAGACATCAACAACAGCCCACACACCCTCGGCGTGCTGCTTGCAGAACCGAAGAAAATTGACCTCTCGAACTGGGACTAACGGTGATAGAACTTGGATCTCAGCTTGCATCTGTTGCATGATAATGGAATAACAAAAATTTTAAGAATTAGTCATTTGGATGCACAAAGAAAGCATAAAAACGGTGTGCCAACTGCAATGGACGTTACCAGTTGAAGGGCACCGTTCCTTGTTCCACCCATACCGTTCGATATCACATCCAAAGTCGAGGTTCTGGCGACTGTACAAGGAAACATCTCTCCCCATTTGTTCTATCAAACATAAGGCTACCTCAATTACTCACCAGAATAAAACAAGTATAGTTCTCAAAATCAAGAAACATTAATCATATATATATATCATAAAGTCACCATAAGAAACAGTTTTTTTTTAACTCCACCAAACTCCATCACTCACTTAACATATCAAACAACGTGATGCATTACAGAGATTTAACGAGAAGGCTCACCGCGTCCATTAACGTCTCAACTAGAGCCAAACTGTTTATGATCACCAAACCGGTCTCCCTCGACGCCTCTGATACAAAACCCGTTGGTTTCATGCCAATGCAAGGAGCAAAAGTTCTAAAATATTCGTTATGATTGAGAACTTCCCTCCCATCTTCCATTGTTTTAACCCAAAGGGGTTCATCCGAGTGAGCCATTTTCACCAATTCGTCCATTGCGGCCAAAGCAAGCTCCAAGTACATTGATCTCTCCAACGATCTTTCCATTGGGCCAACATTCATAGTAGCTTTAGTTGAAGGCACTAAAGGCAAAGGATTTGAAATCCCAACACAAAAATCAGGAAGGCCTAAAGGTAGCGACGAAGAGATGGCATTTAGGCCTCCAAATCCATTGTTGCCAACTCCAAGTTCCAAACTTGAATTAGGCATCGGTGGCCCCATGGACACAGCCAGAGTAGAAATGGGGCGGCCTAAAAACTTGCCGGCAAGCACACATACACGATCCAATTCATCCTTTAGCCTGGCATTTTCGATTCTAAGGTGTTGCTCCTCCAGAGATATGTCACCAATTATAGCTGGACCGCCACAGTTGGTACAGATGGGGTTCCTCATTGCGTCCCTTATCGACATGTTTTCCGCACGAAGCTTGTCATTCTCTTGCCTGAGAAGCGAATTCTCGTGGCGCTCGAGTTGTGTCTGGTCGAATCAAGAACTCAAATTTCTCAATTAAACCTATCTGAAACAAAGGGAGTCCAAAATATATACAAGAACTAAAGTGGTGAAAAAGGCTTTTCTAATACCTTCATTTGAGTTCTTCTATTCTGAAACCAAAACTTGACTTGTCTAGAATCCAAGCAAAGCCTTTTGCTAAGCTCCATTCTTTGCTTTTCATCAGGATGAGGACACTCCTTGAAGAGACTGGAATAGGCATCCAGAAACAAAGGATCAATAGAAAACACAAATCAAGACAACATTAAAAAGTGCTAAATAATCCATACCCCTCAAGTTCTTGGATTTGCTGAGGAGTGTGTCGGTGGTATCTTTTCTTCCTCGGCGGCTTGTCGGCAGCATCTTGTTCATCTCCAGAGGCTCCCTCCATATTATCACTCCCAGATCTACTCTCGTGCTCTTCGTCTCTACTTTTCCTTCCAGCGACATTACCAAATTCAAAAGTTTCTCCCATTCTCGCCACGTCTCCTTGGCCAGCTCCCACACCTGTTTCCTGCCCAAACAAACAAAGCCACGTCAAGAACAACCATTCAATTGTATATATACTGATCATATATAACGGGAGAAAGAAGGTTGTACGAGGGCTAGAGAGAGGCCAGAAGAATTGAACAAAGGCTTGGCGGCGAGAGACTGAGACAGGAGGGGCCGAACAATGGCACCGGTGGGCATGTCGTTGATATTGCTTGTTAAATTAATGGCTTTAATATTGGTATTGTCGCTATAGGGTATGTCCGCAACAATTCTTGCACCGCCACCACCACAAGATTTATTATCAAGAAAATCCCCAAAATTCATGAATCAATAAACGCTTTAATCAAGTCTCTTTTCTTTTTTATTCTCGTTCACTCACTCTTTATAGATTTGGTTCTTGCCTTTTCACTTCCTTATATTCCTTCTGGAGTACTAGCTCTTAACTTCTCTTACCACTAGATTCAGAAGCAGCATTAAAACCACCGATAAACTTAATATATCATACAGCAGAACTTCAGTTGTTTCACGAACGTAATTAATACAATGTTTTAATCAAAAACAAGCACCAAAAACACGAGAAATTTGCTTGGACAATAATTACTAGCAGAAGGAAGAAAAAACAGGATAAAAATAAAAGAGAGGTAGAGGAGACACAAGGCCTAAATCCAAATGTCTCCAACTCCCTCTTCATAAAAGCCTTTTGCTTTGATATGTGAACAAAAACGGAGAGAAAGAAAGAGAAAGAAGGCAAGTAAAAAGAACCCTTTTGTTTAGCTCATCCTTCTCTATCCCTCTCTTCTCCCCCAAACCAAAATCTATCGAAAAATCCAATCTTTTTACTGAAAATTAGGGGGGCCCTGTGCCTCAAGAAAACCCTAATCTGGATGACCTCTCTCTCTTTTCTATTATTTCATATATCTGCATGCTTGACTTTCGAAAAGCTAGTGGTCAAGTCCAAAAAAAAGCAGAAAAACAAGAGAGAGAGTGTGTGAAAGAGAGAGAGAGAGAGAGTGAATGGCTCAAAAGGCTTGCATTATTTCCTCGGAAGAAAGAAGAAAGAAGGGGAAAACGCCAATAAAAGCAAGAAAAAATGGAGAAAATGAATTTCTCAAAAAAAAAAAAAAATTGGAGAAAATGAAGATAATACCGCTATACGACGTGGAATATTCGAAGCCCACACATATATGCGACCAAAAAGCAGGAAAAAAGGTCGGTTGACTCTCTCTAATACAGACACAATAGTAATGGACTTTTCTGATTTCTCTCCTTAGAAATTTTCTGGCAGTGAAAAGTTATTTGTTACCTTTTACGTACCTCTTTATTGTCACGTCTTTAGCTAACGCCCACACAAATACGATTTTATAATGAGCTTCTATAGCAATTACTTTGCGCTCTATGAAAATGATTAATCTAAGTTGATATAATAGCCTATTATAAGCTTTTATAAACTACTTTAAATTTTCATCAACAACCAATGTGGGACAAGGGTATTACAATCACGTCTCCTTTAGAACGCGACGTCCTCGTCGCGACTTAACTCATCGATCCACCGGCAGCGGGAATCTAGAGGTGGCTGCTACAGGTTCAAGAGGTGGCTCCCGTCATGTAGCACTTTGCCACGTAGGTTCAAGAGGTGGCCCCCGTCGTGTAGCACTTGCCACTTTAGGCTCAAGAGGTGGCTCCCACGCACGTAGCACTTTGCCCCGCATAGCACTTATCTCCCGGTGTTTTCTGCCGGTGACCGGCTCAGATACCATTCTGTCACATTCCTGGCCCAGGCCCGCGCAAGCGCGACTTTACAATGGGCTCCTATAGCAACTACTTCGTATCCGTCCACGCTCTACGAAAATGGTTAACCCAAGTTGCTATAATAGTCCATTGTAAGCCTTTATAAACTACTTTAAATTTTCATCAACAACCAATGTGGGACAAGGGTATTACATTTACGATGTAAAGGTACCTATTGTGAAATTTGAACTGGATTTTTTTTAGAGTTTGTCTATATTTAGGCTTCAAAATGGGTGAGTCAGAAGCTAGCGTTTGGTAGAGCCCCAGTGTGATGTCCGGGATAATTAATAATCATTCATTGGATTTAATTAGGGTGTTTATATGATATGTCAGGATTTAATTATTGGGTATCAAATTTTGGAAAGGAGTTTGGATAAATGATTCCGGGATTGTATTTATAATGTTAATTTAATTCAAGGAGATTCTTAAATTCTTGGGGTTAATATTTTGGTCGAGAGATAAATAAATAATTTTGGGTTGAACTTGTGGTGTAAATTAATTTCATAAGGATTCTTGCACATATTGAGATTTAAATTAAAGTATTTGTTGGTTGAGAGGATTTTAAATGAAATGTGTAGATTTAATGTTAGGGTTTAACTTAAACACGCACTTCTCAACCACACACACACTAAAATCGTCACCCTCACCCCATCTCACTCCGTCGCCTACTCACACTGAAAGGAGAGATTTCACCTTGGTTTTGGGTTCGATTTCTGGTGCTATATCGTGTGAGTGAGATGCTTTTCGATGCCTTGGTAATTTATTCCTTCTTGGCTTCGATTTTCACTGATTTTGAAGCATTTGGTTCGATTTGTTTTTGGGAAAAAGATGCTACTACGTTTTTTTTGGTTTTTTCCAGAAGTTGCTTCCTCTTGTTGTTGATTATTATGAGGATTTATATGTTATTGTTGGGAGCATGGTTAACGATTTTGCTGTGTAGGTGTGTGTGTGCGTGCGTCTCAGTGTGTGTGTGTGCAGAGTGTGTGCGTGTGCGTGATCATTGTGTGTGTAGATGGTGTTTATGCTAGTAATTATGTATTCCTACATGTATTGAAGTGTTGTAATTAATTGGAGAGCACGAGGAATGCTATTAATTGTTAGAAGGGAATTGTTGATTTGTGCATTGACTAGTATCATTGCTGGTTAAAATATGAAGATTAAAAACCATGCATGGAATGTGTTTGTTAATATGCTTAAATGTGATTCAATTGAGGGTCTAAGCCTTGATAGTTGCTAGTAGGTGGTGAAAATAATTAACTTCTATGGCTTGTAGCCATTGTAATGCTTTGGTAGGTGTTGGGCTATGGTGTGGAATATATTACCTTTAGAGGCATGTATGGTATGTGTTATAACATGGAATAAAGTTTATGGTGAGATATATGCGTGATTGCGTATCATAGCACATATTGTTAACTTATGTCACTTTATTGAGTTGATAATCTTAGTAATGAGTTCTAAATCATGAATCATATTATTTGGAACTCAATGCATCTTTACTTTGTTTAAAGTTGAATTTAAACAAATAAAGACTTTATGTTTGGATTAAGAAAAATCGGTTATTTATGGTAGAACCTCTTGTATACATGGATTCTTCCTTGCATGGCTTGTTGCTTGAATCATTTCGGTGTTGGTTTGGGTGTTTGAAGCATGTTGGGTGTTAAATGGAGGTTTGTGTTGGGAAGTTGAATTATGTAATGTTATGGGCATGGCTTTGTGATTGAATGTGAGATTATGTCCATCAAGTATTGGTTAAGAATTGACCCTTAAACTTTTGAGTTCGTATAGAGTCTTCTTGAGCTCTCGGACAACAAGGAGGGTGACTTGATGGTAAACACAGATTAGAAGGTGCGTAGTGACGTACGAGCAGGTATACATACTATGAAGTAATTACATATTCGTATATTCATGTATTGTTGAATGTAATGTTTGGGTATGACATATTTGGTATGGGGGATACGTAGTTGTATGTGATCCGAATATACGAGTAAAGGAATGAATATGTGTATATATATGTGGTATGCGAGATACGTAGTTGTACGTGATCTAAGCATACGAGATGAGTATTGATGCCTTGGGCATGATCAATATGAGAAAGTGTTGATGAGATAGATTGAAAAACAGGATTGCATTGATATGAAATTATTTATGATTAAGCATAAATAATAGATTTTGGTTGTATTGCATTTATCGTGTTGATGTATCATACTTTAAATAACGATGCTAAACTTGATGTCATGGAAGCGTGTGAGTTTGAAACAGGAACATTGTGTGGAAGCTACAGATTCAGAACTGTATAGGGAGTACATTTTTATAGATTTTCACTAATCTTAAATTGTGATATTGTGATATTATCATGATCTTTATGCATTGTTATGAATATGGGTATTGTGATATTGGATGCTCACTCCGTGTGAGGGCTGTTTCTGTTGAAACAGGTACAACATGTACTAAGCGATTTTGGGATATTAAGCTCGAGCTTTGTTAGATCATGCTGATTCCAGAAGCGTAGCATGAGAGTGGATAGATGGTATACATTATTTAGGCAGTTAGATTGGTATCCATTTATTCATTGCTCGTCTGTGAGTACTTGATGCCTATATATAATTGGTATACATGTCTCGATGTTCCCCTTTCATCTAAGTGTTATAGATGCATGGTATTTTAAGGAAGACGTTATTTATGAGTTATTGGGGAATTTATTATGATGTCGATTATTGATTGAGGATTTATTGATGGGGTTGTTATTGTTGATTCGAAGATATTATTATGCTCATCTGATTTCTTTTTTGAGAAGTCAAGTTTATGGGGAGACTCTGCCCAAATTTTTATAAAATCTCTTACAGTAATTATATGAAGCATGTAACGATTCTCATAAAGAATGAAAATTTTCAAAGACACATGACGTCATAACCCAGTGTGACGCTTTTTTTTTTTTGAAAAAAAAAAACCTTCAAAAATCGTAAATCTTAGTCGTTGACTGATTAAAATTTATTTTTCGTGAAAATAACTCTAATAAAAGCTACCATGGTTAAATTGTTGGGTTAAATGGCTTTTTTATTTTTTTTCACCCGTACCATTCAAATTTTTTTCAGCTCTCATCTCTATTTTTTTTAACAATCCGTAACATTTTTTACGATTTTCCCCCTAACATTTCCTAAAACAACCCATCGATTTTTACAAGAAAATCCACCACCACTGTTGCCGGAGCTGCGCCAACATCGTCGGTGCCGGAAGCTCCAACTTTCACAACAACCGACCCACTGAAAAGGTTCACTCTATTGTTTTTGTGGAGATTTAACTTTGTGTAATTTCCAAAGGATGTTCATTACCTCTTGTTTTTTTAGCGTTATGTTTTTTAGTATCATGTGATATTCAAATACAGACCAAATAATGGAGTTTTGTTTGTAATTTATTTAGGTAATTATTCACTTGATGGAGCAATATCATCATATCCCACCTGAAATCGACGATAAAGTTGAAGTTGCAAATATATTTGAAGAGCAAAGTGGACCATCTGAAAATGTTGAGGTACCATCTGTTGATTCTATTGTTAATGAATTGGAGAATAGATTTTTTACGTGTTGGCCAAGTTGTCAATGGTGTTGAAGATGCATATTTATTGTATTGTAAATATGCTCATGCTAAAGGCTTTAGTGTTAAAAAATGGGATCAACGTTATTTTTCGGGCACTACGAAACTCTAAGCTAAAGAGTTTGAATGTTCTTGTGAAGGTGGTAAAGACGAAAAACATTCTAAAAGAATATTTGTCACAAGGCAAAATGGAAGAGAATGGAAAGTTGCTAAGTTTGTGATAGAGCATAACCATGAAATGCTTGCGGTTGATCAAAGACATTTATTGAGATCATCACGCGATATTTCATATGCTAAAAAATCTACCTTGGAAGCAATGGTAAATGCTGGATACCTGTGGCTAACACAGTATCTTATATGGAGAATGAAGCACAAGTGACAAAAATTTGGGATTTATTTGAAAAGATGCATATGATCACCTTAATCGTATAAGAATACATACCAAAGTGGAGAATGGAGATGCTTCTGCGTCACTTCAATATTTTATAAATAAGTCAAACACGGAATCTCGTTTTTTATTGGAATGTTCAACTAGATGACGATAATAAGGTGATGAATTTTACAGATGCTTGGTTGATTATGAGTATTTTGGTGATGTACTCTCGGTCGACACCAGTATCGAACCAATAGGTATAATTTGATATGCCCCTTTCACTGGAATAAATCACCACAGGCAGAATGTGTTTTTTGGATTAGCATTTATGTCAGATGAAAGTGAGATATCATTTGAATGGTTGTTTAGAACATTTCTTGATTCTATGAGTGAGAAACAACCTGAAACGATTTTTACTGATCAATGTCAAGCAATGATGAATGCGATAGAAACAATATTTCCATGCGCACATCATCGATTATGTCAGTGGCACATCAATCAAAATGCGCCTTCACATTTAGGTAGCTTGAATGGTGATTCAAATTTTAAACGATTGTGGCATACATGCATGAGTCATTGTGAATCTGAAGAACACTTTGAGGTCACATGGAGATTTATGATTGATGAATATAATCTCAATAGTCATAAATGGTTAAATGACATGTACGAATTGAGATACAAATGGGCTACTTCTTTTAGTAATCAGAATTTTAGTGCAGGGCTTTTGGCTACTTTGAGAAGTGAGTGCACGGATGCTGTTTTGAAAAAAAAGTAGGTGACAAAACCATTTCATTGTATGACCTTGTGCTTAATTATGAAAAAATCCAAAACTACTGGCGTGAAAATGAAAAGACTGAGGATACTCGTTGTCGTCATGTGAAAGCTTCGATGATGTTGAAAAATAATCAATTGTTGAATTGTGTTGCTGATGTTTATACGCTCTCTGTATATAAGTTATTTGAATTAGAATTTATTAATTCTTTGAATACAACATTCATTCAACAACCTTTGGATTTTTGTGATACTATCATTGAGTTCAAAGTAATGTCTCATGGTGAAAACGCGAGGGTCGGACAAGTGGTTTGGAGTAAGGAGACTCATGAAGTACAATGCAGTTGTCACAAATTTGAGTCAATGGGCATATTATGCAAGCACACTTTGAAAGTCTTCAACTTCATGAATGTGAATATTATTGCAAAATCATACATAAAGAGGCGTTGGACGAAAAAATCAAGAAATAGAATATTTGATGGGTTGGAGAAAGTAAAAGTGAAAATGGGCATGAATCTGAGATGATGTTTATGAATCAAATAATGAGGTCGGCATATGCTCTTAGTACACGTTGTAAAGCTCATGAAAGAGCAAGAAGTAAGCTGACTGAAATTCTTGACAGTGCGAGCGAACAAATAGATGATTTGTTTGAGAACTTGGGGTTAAATAATCAAAATGCTTGCAACATATTGGTCCCAAAGAAAATGACCGACTGAATGAGATGCTCATACGTAATCCCATTAATGTCAAGAGGAATTACAAATGCTCACATAGTACGTCATTGGGATGATGAGAGCAAAAAAAGAAAAGGAAAGGGGAAGGCTGAAAAATCAAGTAAGTTATATTTATTCAAAACGCTCTATATCTATTATTTGTTTATTGACCAATTTTTTTAATGATTTTTAGATGGAAAATAGACCAAAAGGCAAGGCCAAATTTCACACAAGCAAATAATGTTCCACAACCATTCTGTTGTGCCCTCGCCAACTGTATTTGTTGTCATACGAGATGCATGTTTATTATATTGTATCTTCTAATTTGTATCTGAAATATAGGGAGATAATGCAAACAACTTTTAGGTGGTCGGGTAAATTTATCACAGATTGAAAATACATTTAATGCTTTTTGGGATCATCATTCACAGGTTGGAAATATATTTAAAAAATTATCAAAATTATTTATATAGTTATAGCCAGTTATTTTTTAGGGATATCCTGGTATTAGTTGATCTTAGAGTAATTGAAGTGCATTTTGGGCAATTTTTGAGTCATTGAAGTGCATCGTTGACGATATCCTGGTGAGTTATGCATCGTTGCATTACGCATATACTATTTTAATATAAAAAATCACTTTATGATTGAAAGTTTCTGCTTGCAGTTTGGCTTGGTGCAGTTTGGTCTTTTGAATGATTTGGTGCCTTGCAGTTTGGTTCTGTGAATGAAGAATCAATAATATTAGATTTTAGATGCACTTTGGCTTGACTTTTGTTGTTAGAGATTATTAGAACCAAGAATGTAAATGAAGTTTTTTGCTTGAAATTTTCAGACAATGAAATTTTTATAACGCCAGACAATGAATTTTTCTGCATGTTTTTTGTTTTCTACTTGAAATGTCATATGAAGAATAATTATCAAGAATAAAAGTTTTCTGATTGTCAAGGAAACAAATCATCCCAACAAAATCAATAGAAATCCATGATCAAATACAATTACACACCCTTCATCAATATTGCTTCAACACCATCGTCACAACAAGTCCAAAAATACTCAAAAACAGCTATCTCTTCAATCTCATTGTCGATTTACTCATTATTTTGTCTTTCTTGTGAACTTCATCTTCAAGCTCTTTCAACTTTTTCACCAATATCATATTATCATACTTCACCACAGTAATTTGTATCAGTAGTCTAGGAATTATTTGTTTAGATTTATTGCACATCTCTGAATCCCACCACTGAAATACAGCACAAAATGCAGGTGTATAAAAGAAACAATATTTTTAACTCATACAATATTTTTGAAACTCCCAAAAAATCTTTAAAAGATTGAATCCACTACAATAAAAAAAGCAACAAAATTTTGTCCAAAATTAAATCTGAACTAATGCTCAAGTCCCAAATGGGAAGAATTTTTTGGGAGAAGGAGAAGATTACGGGTGAATAAATGGGCGGTGAAAAGGTTTGATATTTACCCACAAAAAATAACCACGGTCAAAGATTTATGATTTTGCGGTTTTTTTTTTTTTTAAAAAAGTGCCACATGTCACCCATTGAATGGATTGAGGCTCTACCACAAGGCTAGCATCGACTCACCCCTTCAAAGTGTTGTGTAAGTTTCTTCCTGCGTTTCACCTTTCACACACGCATTTAGTAGTATCTAAAATTGCTTTAAAAAACAGCTTATCTATTTTTTAGGTGAGAAAAACAAATTTTAACGATGTGTTTACAATTGCTCATTCAAAAAACTTCTATATTGTTTTTAATTAAAGTTGGAAGCTTTAAAACAAAACATTGAGTGTTTGCTATAAAAATAAAATAACAGCTTAATAAACATCAATTAATTACAAAAGTTCCACCAAACAACTTAAACAGTCAAAAACATGCCACGATCTACTTCTCTGCTTCTCCTTTTTCTACTCATTTTTAGAGAAACAATAACATAAGCAAGTAAATAAAACACTTAAATCTGATTTTTTTTGTCTCAAAAGTTGATAAACAGTTTTCAAAAGCATTTGCAAACACCCACTAAATATTTTATTTCATTGCTTTTGATATCGCTTCTTTAAAAATAAACAGGTAAAAACAGAAACAGATAAACATGTCATAAGATTATTTTCACTGATTTTACTTTTGTGGTAACAATTTTATAGTAATTTGAAGTTTATTAAGCTGGTTTTTTTTTATTTTAATAACAAACAATCAATAATTTTGCTTAAAAGTAACTTTTTTCAACTTTAAACAAAAACGAAATAAAAGTATTTGAATAAGTAATTGCAAGCATCCTTAGTATATCGGTTTGGCCGACGGATTTATTACGTAATGCACATAATCTAACAAGTGTTTTGATATCCATTATAATGTCAAATTGTTTATTTACAATACAGTTGCTTGATTCAACTAGATTTATTGTTAAACGTAACCAAATGAAGGGCAGTATATTTAAATAAATTTTAAAAATTATTGAAAACATAAAATAAAATAATTCTCTTGGATAGTTACTATTCAGCATACTATAATTTGCTTACGAGCATATATATTGATCCTTATTTGTTAACTCACCTTTACTTTTGCATCACATGCATCATGTTTGCAACCAAGAAAGCTCCATAAATTGCCCCTCATGGGTGGCCGAGTTGATGGGTTGGATGAGCACGGATGTCTTTGACCACGAGTTCGATTCCTCTAACAATATTTTGATGGAGCATGTAGCATCGAATTTGTCTAGTGTGGTTTAGCTAGCTGGCGTGGTTTGTCTGCTATTACATCAGCACAAAGATTTACCTAATGTACATCCAAATGATAGCGGCTACAGAATCCCTAACAAAAAAAAGGAAGCTCGATAAATTTGGTTGAAATAGGGTAACAAGATAAATTAATCTGATCACTTACGTATGATTCATTATTTAATATATAATATGTCTGACCTATTTATAGGGTTAATTCCTCTGAATTATAACAAATTATAATTTTACACAAAATCAACCTCTCATTCCATAAATAAGAATGAACTTTTAAAAGGAAGAAATTTGCATGGCTGAGTAAATTCCTTTTTTCATTCATTTCCTCAGTAAATACAACGGGCTCAAACTAATTTAGATGGCCCATTTTCTGTAAAAGTAACAAAGCCCAATGATAATCTAGATGCCTCTTCCGATCCAAGTGGAAGGTAGGCCTTGTTCATCGCAATAAATGAGGTAATCAAGACTCAACCGAGTTAATTGCAATTTGTAAATATTGCTTTAATAATCCAGATTTTACAAAAAGAAAAGAAAAACAACTTAATGATATTTTTTTTATGGCGAGGGAACCTACAACTGCTACCAGTGGAGTGCGCACTGGGTAAACCCACTGGTTGACGCAATAGCATGTTAACCACGTCAACCAGATAAATCGCACTAGGCAAGTCCGGTACGATAGATTCAAACCGAAAAAGTGTTTGTCTGGGGAATCAAGCTCATGATCTTATGGTATCAAGCTTACCATGATTCACCAACTCGAACAACCCTTGGGGCGCCTTAATGATATTTTATACTGGTGGTCACATGTTTTAGTTTATAATTTTAGTGGACCATCATTAGTTATTACATACTTCTCAACATTTATAATATATAATAATAACGTATGTTATACAAATACATATCTTAATATATTATACAGTATAAATTGTAAATTATATTTAAAAATCAGTGTAATATAGACCAAATATCTGATAGAACATAGAATTTGCTTTATTGGCTATTGATTTTGAGTCCATATATTAACTCATTGTAGCAGAGTGAAAAGTAAGAGAACTTTAAAAAAAAAAACATTTTTTAATAAATTTAAAATAAAAGTATGTCAAGAATCAAATCTAAACTCAAATTAAGTCTAATTTGATAAATTTAATTGTTGATTGACCAAAGAGTACAAATTAGAAACCCAACATATAATATAGATATAAAACTATTTGTAATTTACATATAATTCACTTTCTTGTTGATCCAGGTGGGTATAGAAGATTGATCGGGAATCTGTTATATATTATGGTTACAAGACCGGAGATATGTTTTACGGTACAAACTTTGAGCCAATTCTTGTAAGTTCCAAAAGTATCACGTATAGAAGCAACTGTTTGGATACTGAAATATTTTATTAGCTCAGAGTTCTCTTATTCTATCTGCATTCAATGACTCAGATTGAGCGTCGTGTCCTACGAGTAGAAGATCGATAAGTGGCTATTGCATCAGGCTGTGATGGAAATCTAAGAAAAAACTGCAGTTTCTAGATTATTGACGAGGCAGAGAGTATGTATAGTTGGTGTTTCAAAGTGTGCTTATCATGGACATCAACCTTATTCGGTGACAATAAGGTTGCGATTTGTATAGCTGCTAATCCTTTGTTTTGGGTTTTAAGGCTAATGTCAAATCAAGAATTCATGCATTTCACAGTTCCCTGAAGCGAAGCAACTCTAAACTTGTTCCAATACTGCAAAAACAAGAGGTTGGACTCCAAGTAGTTAATGAAGTTGGTGTTGTGCAATTACTGCTCGACCATAATCTTCACCACCATTTTCTTGCGAGAAAAGACTGATAATTAGGAATTTCCATGAAAACTTTTGAGTTCAAACTAAATTTGAGGATGTGTGCAATTTATGTCAATAAGATCCTCGTATTACTCAAAAGAAGGATTCCTTTTTGCTAATGTACAAAGAAAGTGAAGGAAGCAACATTGATAGTCTTCTGGAGCTAGCTTTCATCCCTGAAACTATGTAAAGTCTACACACCATCACTCAAATAAAACGAATCTCTGAAAACAATTTGTAGAAAACCAGGACAAGAAAGTAATATAACTCAAATGATCGTCTTTTAGAACTAGCTTTCATTCCTGAAACTATGTAAGTAAACACACCAGCACTCGAATAAAATGAATCTCTGAAAACAATTTGTTCAAAACCGAGACAAAAAATTAATATAACTCAAACTTGTACAAATCTACTCATCAAAAAGTGAATACTTGAATAACATCAGTTGGAAAGCAACAATTGCCTAGATTGTTCTTTGTAGCTTTGTAGCTTTTTATGTGGCTGATCGGTCAAACCGTGACACTTTGGCTATTGTATGAAGATTGAAGTTGCATATTACCACCAACCATTGCTTTATATGTAGCAATAAGTACTCAGCTCTATAATCTGTACACTAAAACTTTTTACACAAATCACTATCAACAGGAAACATCTCTTTTCCTAAACTAATGGGACATATCAAAACAGAATCTACACACAGCCCTCCTTTTGTGTGAGTACAATCGATCTGAGTCAAAGAAAATTTGATCTTTGTTAACGAATAGGGATCCTTAACAGCAAAATCTCCGATGTGGTAATGTAACCAGCTTCCTATGTTGTCCAATATGCACCGGGATTCAGCATGCTGCCCATCTTGTGTTTTCAACTGAAAATGTGCAGGTTTTATGTTCCATCCATGCACATGATCAGAATTACATACTCGACGACCTAATCTCTTGCAGATTCTTCCAAGTTGGAGTCTGAAGAACATGCTGTAAGTTCCTGCTGGAAGTTTGAACTCGAGGTCTCCATCTACTTGCAGCCACCACATTTGTTGCATGTATGCAATAGTTTGAAATCTGCATCGAGAGAAATGATAGAATTTAATGAGAACACCCTATATACAAGAATCCATTTCCTAGAACCGAATATGTAGCAAAATAAATCCGACTCATTCTCGAGTAAAATTTAATATTGTTGCATTCAGAATACACGGAATGCTAAGGGACTCGAAATGGAATGATATTTTCCAGATCTTTCGTATATCAAAGTCTCAATTCTATTTCTTTCCACAGGTTCTTGAAGCTTAAGATACCTATAAATCAATCATATTCATAGACAACTACATTAGTCCCATCAACATAGATTCCATGTAACATTAAACCATAAGAGCAAAAACAACCTTTAAATCCAATGAGAGCAGAATTAACACCGGTTTTTTGTTACACAAACAATTTCGAGTAAATATAGTCAAAATATGCCAATGCTTCCAAGTACCACAAATACTCACCTAGATTCATCAGTCGGGATGTGATTCCAATACCGCCGATCATCAATCCCGGTAATAGCCATTGCCTTTGAAGAAATCGCCAAACAAACCCCTCCTGTTCTCTTATCAATCCAAACTTCCTATTTTCAAACACAAAAAAAGGTTATTAATCCACACCCCAAAATCCCTCAACAAACTAAGTCCACAAGAAATCACACACCTTTGTGCCACCATCAAAGGGATTTGTTCTGCATAGTCTGGTGTAAATGTCCTTCTTAATCGTTCCTTGGAGCCCTTGATCAGGCATCAATTTGCTGAGAATAAAAGAATAGGTGGAGGGCAATTTTTGAACCCATATAAAGTCAGCTGAGGACGCGTCCCGGAAAGCCCGATTCAGCCCGGCCAGTTTGATGATCTCCGGGGGATCCAAGTAGCACAGTATCAGGGCCATGCATGACTCAGGGATGTCCTCCAATTTGGGCCTCCGTTGTGGGCCCGACCCGTACTCACCCGATAAAGCTGATGGATTGGCGCCCATTTCAGATAGCAGCAAAAAAAAAGATTGGGATTGATTGAGGATTCTGAAGAAATGGTCTTCCAAAGAGAAATGAGAAAAGGGATCAAGAAAGAAAACTGAGCTAAAGTATTTATATATGGGAATCAACCCAGTACAGTTTCCTGCGGTTTTTCTTTTTTGTCAAAATATGTGCACCAATGGCTGCTGACCGTACAGGCTAAGAACAACCATAATTATTCGAATGTTTTAAAAATTGTAAATTTTGTTGATTAGGATATGGATCTCATGAAAAAAAGAAAAATAATTAACAATTTAGAATTTAGAAAATTAAGACCAAACTTGAATAATTCGACAAATAATTAAGCAAAATGCAATCAAAGCTAAATTAGACATGACATTCAAATTCAATTAAAATAGAACCTGAATATAAATTCAATGAAATTATAGTTAAGAATCATGGGGTTTCAACTCAAAATCAATTGGCAATGAGTGTGGTAGCTCATATATCTTATAAAGAGCTAGCTTAACTTCTAAACTTTCAATGTATGACAACTCTCAACATGTTCCCTCACGTGTGATATAAGTCAAACACATCGACTGATAACACAAGTGACGGTGAGCATGAGGGCGAAGTAGCCAATCGCATTAGCGGAGTAGCCATGAGAAACCTGACTCTGATACCATGTTCTTAATACATGAGATTCCAACAAAAAACAAATTGATAGTGAGTGACGTAACTCATATATCTTATAAAGAGCTAACATAACTTTTAAAATCTCAATGCACAAGTTCTCTCACCTAATTTAACATAAGTAAAATAAAGTATCACGTGAAACTTATTTTTGATACACATTAAGCAATTTGATAAGAAATTTTAAATGAAAAGGACATAAATGAAAAATTTATAATGTGTGTCACAGGCATCTAATAATTGTGAGATAGGTACAAAAAAAAAAAAAAAACTTGCGACCATTATTAGTCCGTATTTACGAAAATTATTGAAAAGAGACCTTCATTAACTAGGTTTATTTGATGATGATATTTTTAGGGCATCTCAAAACTATGATAGCATTATGAGCCTACATTACGATGGACAAAAATCCTAGTGAAATTTAAGGAGATAATTGAAGTGGACCACAAAGAATGTCATTGCTGAGTAGGGGTGTGTGATTGCTTTTCAAAACAGCTTATCTTTTTTCAGACAAAAAAAAAATGATTTTGAATGTTTTTTCATTACTTTTGCTATTAATTCTCTAAAAATAAGCAGGTAAAAACATAAGTAAAAAGAATGTAATGAGATGATTTTCACTGTTTTTATTTGTGTGGTGATAATTTGTAATACATTGAAGTTCATTAAACTGTTTTTTTATTTTAATAGTAAATACTCAGTATTTTTGCTTGAAAATAATTTTTTTTAATTTTAAGCAAAAACAATATAAAATTATTTTGAATAAGCAATCGCAAACACATTTTTAATGATAGAAAGGAATTTCGGTGGCATCCTTAATAAGAGTGGAAACCCTACGAGAAACTTAGGGGTGGATCCAAGATTCTTCATACTGCAATCAGGATAAGAGCATCCAAATTCGGAAATATTGTTGCTGGCTTATAGGGCACTGCCCTCATGGGCATCATCCATCATCTACGTGGAATCTTTTTTTCTTTTAAAAAAAAGATTTCAAATTAATGGTGATGATGCCCCTAAGGGCACTACTCTTAAGGGCATCATCAGACAAACCCCAAATTTCCGATAAAGAGGTGCGGTTGTCTGCCATGAAAGCTGAATGGAAGTAGAAATGTTCTTATCCTGTACAGTACAGTATGACGTGGGGTCCCAAATTTCACGCGCCATGATGAAGTGTGAATTTACTTTCTGAGGTGAAATCATATAGAAAGTTTCGTCACGCGCTTATACACAAGTAAAATTGAACAGGGTCCAAAGTGACGTGCAATAAAAGTTGAGAAAAGTTCTAAAACTAATAGTCCAGCTGGCTGATTTTGAAAACAAAACAGAGTCCGACTCATTCATTTATTTTAATATAATTATTCTAATAAATAATTAAATTAGTGGTCTCTAAAATAATGATAGATGTGTCAAAATGGGCAAAATCCAAGAGCCTGGCCAACAAGACTACCAAATAGATGAGTTGTGCCAATATTTTTTGAGCTCGTCTATATGGGCCAACACATTCGGGTCACGGGTTTTGGTAGGTTAGCCAACGGGCCTCACTTTTTTTTAAAAAAAAGGAAAAATTGCAAATATGCGCTGTTTACAGAAACTTATTACAAATAAATCTGCAAAAAAAAAACTTCTTATCAAAAAATACACTTAGGAGAAAATTATATTCACATAGGTCCAATTTTTTTAACTATTGGTTTGAAAAGGTATTTTTTAGTTACCAAAATACCCTTCAGTTGAAAACATCCTAAACCTAATTTCAGATCTTTATTTTCTTCCTCATCCCGTCGCCCCACACCTTAAATTTTCTGCTAAAATTTTCTGCGATTCTCAGATCATTATTTTCTTCATCATCTCTCGTCACCTCATCTAGTCGCTTCATCCCTAAAAAGTATTTGCTAAAATGTTCTGTACATGAAATATGTTTGAATCGAATCATCTAAATTTTCGTAGCATTTGGAATCTTTTTGAATCGAAGAAGATCTCGGACTAGTCTGCAATATAATTTTCGGATCTGACATGCGCATTTCATCGTGTGTGTGTATACTGTGTGTGTATGTGAATTATAAATTTGAATACCGATGCTAAATTATAGATATCGAAAGTCTGTTGGTATGTTTTTTTTTTACTGATGCATATGGATGAAGAAGTAAGGTATGCATTGTTGTCCGTGCTTGTTTGCTCATTTTCAAAATTTACAGTTTGACAGCAAGATGTTGCAACGAAGAAGATGAAAAAATAACTGATGCACGAAAATTATAAAAAGTAACTGGTGCACGAAAAATATAACCTTGGTGCACGAAAATCATAAAAAGTAATTGGTGCACGAAAATCATAAAATATAACTGGTGCACGAAAATATAACATTGGTGCACGAAAATCATAAAAAATAACTGGTGCACGAAATGATTAAAAAGTAACTGGTGCACGAAAATTATAAAACAATAACTGGTGCACGAAAATGATAAAAGTAACTGGTGCACGAAAATATAACCTTGGTGCACTAAAATATAACACTGATGCACGAAAATACAACACTGGTGCACGAAAATATAACATTGGTACACTAAAATATAACACTGATGCACGAACATACAACCTTGGTGCACTAAAATTTAACACTGATGCAGGAAAATTAACACCGGTGCACGAAAATATAACACTGATGCACGAACATACAACCTTGGTGCACTAAAATATAACACTGATGCACGAAAATTAACACTGGTGCACGAAAATATAACACTGGTGCACTAAAATATAACACTGATGCACGAAAATACAACACTGGTGCACTAACTTTGTGTAAATTTTCGTGCATCAGTAGCTGATTTTAATTTCGTGCATCAGTTACTGATTTTTCGTGCATCGGTTACTGATTTTCAATCTTTTCGTGCACCAGTTACTTTAAAAATGTGCACCAGTTATTTTTTATAATTTTCGTGCACCAATTAATTTTTCGTTGGGTCATCTTCTTCGTTGCAAGTTTCAGACTGTAAATTCTGAAAATGAGCAAAGAAGCATAGACATCAATGCATAATAACTAAAAAACCATAAATATATATATATATATATATTTATTTATTTATTTATATATTTATATATATACACACTCTTACACACATACACACAAATACACACACATACTGGAATTGAAAAAAAAAATCTGGAACATAATAATGAAACGAAAAATCGAAGAAAATTGTAAGAAACCGTAATTGACGAGAGAGATTTACGAGGAGATTTGAATCGCAGTGGTGAAAGAGATCGAACGAAATGCTGAAAGTAAGAGATTGAAATTTTTTAGATTGCCGTATTTTCTTATTAAGGGCACTTTTGTCATTTTAACCTAAAGTTGACTTAAATGATTGCAAGTTTTTTTCCTGTACTAGGATGAATAAAGTTTTACCATTGGGTACCGGCCTGAACTTTCCCCAAAAAAAAATGGTTATTCATTTGTTTAGCCTCAATTCAAAAACAGAAACCCAATATCATATTGAAGAATCTGATGCACTATATATATATATTTTCATTTGGTCGTGCTTGAAAATTGTAACATATATTTCAAAATTGAGTAAAATATGATTACCTAGTTAAGTATTTTTAGTATCAGGGTTAATGTCTAGATAAAACATTAAGAAAGTTCTAATATTCTTCTAGCATCAGTTCCAGACTCCGCAAGTTCAGTTGGAATTCTTTTTTGAATGGTTTACCGCCTCAACTCGTGGCCCGCCTCGGTTTGGGTTGGGGTTTACCCTACCCATCTGGAGGCAGGACAGCTCGTTTGGGTCGGATTGGACCGTTTTGACAGCTCTAACTATAAGCTTTGCATCCCTTTTGAATAGGATGGACCGAAAATTTAGGTTGAAGGAGACAAAAAAATTTAAAAACCACGAAAAATATTTTTCGGGGTAAATTTTGGAGGACAAAATACAAATTTAGAGGATAATAAAAAACTTTTTCAAGGGAGGGCAACACGTGTGTCCCCATGCTTTTGAATATCACAATTCAGTTATCTCATAATGTTTATATAATAATAATGCTTTCAAATCAAAATATATAATTTTCTTTTTATAGAATATTCATGAATTTCAATTTAATTATACATTTCAGATAGCAATCAAGTTGATTATTTGGTTACAACAAAGCGATATTGAAAAGGATAGTATATTATATAAATCGCCCTCAATGGTGATGAATTGGCTGTATGATCGACATCAAATCATGATTGTAGTTAACATGAAAACATTTGCTACGGCTGGATAGGAACAAACCAGTGCAAATACGTACAATATTAAAGATTTAAATATATATAATAGAAATAAACAAACAAATTAAATTAAAAAAATATAATTCTTTAATATACATATAATTCAAATAATTATTTTTTCAAGGATAAATCATCACACGTTGTCAATAATCTACAATACAACAATGACTAACGATGCCAATCCAACAAGTTCTCTAATTTGAAAGAAAGCCCGAGTCTATTCAAAAATCCTTCCCTTGTTATTCTCGATCATTCTTTCGGACCTAAACCACATGGTTCCAAGAACTATAGCTTCTTTATCTCTAGAGATGTAAAAAAAATGTTTTCCAAGAGGAAAGTTTTGTATGAACTGAGTGTGCGATCCGATGTGCACAAACATAATTACACACATATATATATATATATATATGTATGTTGGTGTATGTATCGAGATCCACGTCCAATACATTCAAGAATTTACCATTTCCAAGTCAAACCCACAATGATTAGCTATTAACATAATATCATCGTTGGAAAATGGTCCTATTTTTCTCATTTATTAATGGGCTTTCCTATCCAACTTGGAAAGGGTTATATAATTAAACTAACCATCAAACTGAACAAATGTTACTGACCTTAATCATAACTCCAAATCAGTTCTTTTTTAATTTGAAATTAAACAAATTTGAAACTATTAAGAATTCACGGGGTTCCTACTCATAATCAATTGGTTATGAGAAGAGTGACTCATAATCTTTTATAAGGAGCATATATAACTTTCAAATTCCCAACGTGAAACAACAACTATCAACACTCCTCATCATCTGTGATATTATATAAGTAAAATTTGTGGATTAATAACACAGGGGACGATAAGCATGTGAGCGGAATAATCAATCACGTGAAAAGTCTGTTTTATACCATGATAATAATTCATGGGGTTCCTACTCATAAATTAAATTCAAAGGACATTAAACAAATGTTAATCTTAATTAATGATGATTGTCAAGTTTGAATATTTTAAAGGCGACAAGGAACTAACTAATGGACATTTAATAAAAATAATTAAGAAAAATTCCATTTCAATACCTGGAGCTGAGTCAGATAAGTTTTTAGGCCACAGTGGATTTTAATGTCCAGCATATAAACTATATATATATATATATATATATATATAAAAGTTCGTGAATAATGGGAATAATAATTCATTATTTACATTTTTTTAATATTTTATCCATTTTTTGCAGATAAAATGTGTGTACGGAAGCCTTAGTATATACATATGTATTGGAATACCAATTATATAATTAGTTTCTGCTAATTATTATATTTATATTCCATTAATTTTTAAAAATAATAAAAGATTTACTAATTGACGTACTCTAAAACACTGTTTGGTACAAAATATGTCTTGAATGACAATATAATCAATTTCAGAGGAAAAAAATATATTAAATTACTCTATTTTTAAACAAATTGGAAACACCAAAAAATAAATTCAGGGGACGAGGAGCTGAGTTGGATCCAATCGAAATTAGATCTAATTCCTTAGGAATTAGTTTTTATTATTAAATTAGTTTGGTTAACATCAAAAAATAAAGAAAGAACTCCAAACTTATATTTCATCAACGCTTGGATATGGCATTCATGAACGTTAATTAGAGTTTTACTATCAAAAAATAATGAAAGAACTCAATTATAGCCTGCAACTGATTCAACTTTCGCTTTTGGGAGATCAAACGAAGCTCGATTAGTTTCTGCTAGACGAGAAATAAAGAACATAACCAATATAGGGAACAAGGGAATTCCATTCAATAGCAATACTGCCGACTACTCTATCCCATGTCTTAGAGTCCTAATCGGGGAAGTCTGCTTTGAGAGAGTGCAGCAACGGAGCGCTAGTCCTTAGCATGAATCCTTCTATGAACTATGCCACGTTCATCTCGACATATCCAACTAATTAACTTAAATATGTATGAATTCTATTTAATAACTTCCAAATGTCCAAATTTAATTTAGATATGTGTTGTCCACTTTTTATATAGAGCTCGTGTATCCAAATCAAATTTGGATCATTGATTTAAGCATTATGGTATTGCCATTGTCCTAGCAAAAACCCACCACTTATTGCTTCAGATTCTTACATGGAATATTAAAGAAACGATGCATTTATCATTAAATAACGGGAAATAATAACTTCTGTATGATCTCAATAATAAGCTAATCAAATCGTCCGAAAGGGAATTGGAGAATCTTATTTTTACTTAAAACTGGATGATCTTTCTAAAAGCATCTTATTTTTTAGTTACCAATATATATTCCTTCATTTTAAGATTAATTTATGATTTCGATTTCGTTCTCAGCTCCGATTTTTCATTTCTAGAAACCAAGACTTCTCCATTAATCCTCAGTTCAGGGTTTTGGTTTTAGAACGAAACCGAAACATAGTTGGAGACGATTCTGATATCTGTTCGCAATACAAATGGAAATGGTAAGATCTGCTACAACTAGACCACATTCTTCCAGTGTATGATTGTGTGCATAAGTTTCTTAGTATACTCAAAACCAGTCGTCAATTTCAGTGTATTCAAGATTCTATTGTGTTTTGCAAGATTGATAGCATGCACACAGCACACTGCATCCATTTTCATTTGTTAAGCCTTTGGGTATATTTTCTATGGATGTGTATCTTTGGGCTACGTCATGGCAAAGAAACAAATGGCGTTATCTTATTCTTGCTCGTCAAATATCTGATACCGATGAAAGTATTTATTTGACTGATGAAGATTGAGAATTTGTTGAAAATTATGTATTGTTAGGTACTTTCAAAGAAGTGACGGGACGCTTCTCCGGTGTTACGTATCCAACTTTCGTTTATTTTCTTCTTTTAGTATTTAACATGTTTGATAAGTTTATAGAATTTAGAGATGACTATAACTTACATGCTTTTATTAGTGCAATGAAAACTACATTTATAAAGTATTGGGAACAAATCTCACACGTGCACTGCATCGCAACATTGCTAGATCCTAGTCAATGTTTAACTTCGTTTGAGATATTTTTTGAATATTATGCTAAATTTTTGGGGAAGATTGTTGACGATCAAAGATAGCTACAATACAATCTCTCCAAAATATGTCTCAATTGTATTACAATCAACATGCAAGTGAATAATCACAACAAATGGCTGTTGAAATACAACCTCAAGCTCAATCTAGAGGTGGGGGCATCAATTTGCTGAGGATGCTAGACATGAAAAAACATAAGAAATGACATTCTACTAGCACGTCGACTCGTTGAATTGCAAATTTATCTGACTGAGTTGCAAATTTATCTGAATTATCAATTTTTAACGGAAGACAACTTCGTCGTCTTACAATGGTGGATACAAATGCAGCAAAATTTCCCACCTTAGCCAAACTTGCTAGAGACGTGCATGCGTACAAGCTTCAAGCGTCGTTTCTGATTCGGCATTCTTAACGTGACCGAATTATTGAAGAATACAGAAATAGTCTATCTGCTGATTCGTTATGCATGCTAGCATTACTTAAAGATTGATTTGAAGCAGAATGTAATAATAGAAAAGATGAGACGGTCGACGAATTCGTAAATCATTATGACGAGCAATAATAAGATAACTCAAAAACAATATTTATAAATTATGAAGAGTGCTAAATAAAATATTTTTTATTTAGATTTTCAGTTATCTCTTTACAATTATTTGTATGCATTTATATTATGAAATGAAGAAGAAATATATTGAATTTGTGATGAACATTATAGAAACATTTACAACATCAAAAAAATAAAATAAAAAATTTCAAAAAATTAAAAATGTGTTGGAAAATAAAATAAAAAAACATAACGAAGTGGATCGGATAAATCCGTAACCGGTTGGAACCGGATATTCGATCCAGTTACTTAATGGACCGGTCCGGATCCGTGCTTAACGGATCCGGACCGGGCCGGTTCCGGACCTTCAGACAAAAGAGTAAGAATTCAATTCCAAAACCATACTACAGAACAAATGTATCTCTTTGAGAGAGGTTTTGGGAAATGACTTTTTTGTTCCAGTTTAATATAGTATAATGTATTTGCTCAAAAAAAAAAAACTACATTCAATCAAAATAGTGTCCACTTTTACATGACCACATAAAGAAATTTCAGCTGAAGCTTCCAAATGAATCGAATACGATACTTCATTCTTTTAAGCTGGAGATCTTTCACGAGGAGGCGAGCGGCTGAATGATCAATTATGAACAAATGCATCATTATTGATCAGCAGCAAGGGTGTGCGAACATTAAATCCAATGTTCAAAACAAAAAAGAACGGGAAAATACTACCTTCGATACTTGTCCTCGACGGGGCTTTCTGCTCTGGCATAATCAGGACTCTCCCTTCGTTCAGATCTAGGATTTGGAACAGATCCATGTCCATAATCAGGGCTATCCCTGTCCCTGCGATAGTCACTTGGGGAATGTCCCCGACCATAGTTTCTTCTATCAGGGGATGTATCTCGACCTCTTCTATCGGGGCTGTATCCATTTCTTTTGTTGTCATCATCTCGAATAGCATACTCCACAGAAATTACTCGATCCATGAATTTACTGCATCAAGGTTGGATGGATGATCCAAAGTGAGAAGAATCTCAAACAGGTAGGGTATTTTGGGGGCATATCCCAGGTATGACAGCATATATACTACTACATGGCTTGAAATCCAGAATAGACTAATCACGTGAACATCGCACCAATGTATGCTATCATCAGCAAAAGCTTGCATGTCGATATTGGATTTTTTTAAGGTTTCTTTCAATAACCACACCAAAGATATTTTTCTAACATTTCAACCGATGCAAAGTGAAGCTAATCTGTGATATTAACAGCAAAACTAGTTTTTGCAGAAGAATGAGAAGATAAAGCAAAAATGAAGCAAACCCAACCCCCACATGGAAAAAACCCAGACCCACGAGGATGCAACATGGCATGAAGCCGCACACTTAATCAACAAAAAATCAGTGCACACACACAAACCTCATATGAGTAGCTTCTAGTGCTCGTGTGGCATCTTCCTCCAAGTCATAATGCACAAATGCAAAGTTCCTTCTGATTCTGACATTTGATACCCTCCCATAATGTTCGAAGTGCCTTTCAAGATCGCTTGTCGTGGTATGGATTGGATCAAAGTTGATGACAAACAAAGTTTTTGAAGCTCTTGTGTTGGTTGAAGGTCTTCTGGAGCTATCAGATCTCCTACCACCTCGTTCTTCCTACAGTTCAAACCCAATGAGGGTCATTAGGCTATTATTGTGATGAAATTAGATAAAAACAAAAAACTCTACAGATATTACTCTGATTAAAGTAGATCTACTGGGTACATCATCACAACCTCAAAGAACATCCTAATACCTTGGTCCACTCAACGCGAAGTCGGCGTCCTTTTCTACCAAACTCTATCCTGTCGAGTTTTCGCACGGCATCATCTGCATCACGCTCATCTTCCATATAGACAAAAGCAAAACCTATAAAGTCAAGTGCAAGTAAAAAGAGAGAAAAGTTACAGCAATACCATAATGCGTCAGTAGGCAGAGAATTAAAATAATATTACATTCATAAAAAAATTCACTAATACGCCTCCGTTTGCAGACACTTCATTACTACATACTGTAACTAAACGATTGTTACCACCCAAAACGCCTGCAAAAGAGAGAGAAATAGGGGGGAATCTTTATAAAGAAAACACAACACCTGCCACAGGATCCGGAATGAACATGAAACTATGTTGAAACATGTTGGAAACTGAAGAGTAGGCAAATTCATGAAGAATGCAAAAGGCAAAGGTCTCAGGAAAGTGTAGGATTGTATGACAATGGCAGATCATATTGATTCTTTCGAACAAACACAATAACATGTATCTTGGGCACAAGCCAGAAAATAAACGGAGAGAACCATCCATCCAGGAAGATCATGGAATATCCAAACAATCCTGCACCAAAGAAACTATTGAGCTTTGGAGCTTCACTACAGCAAAAACGCCCATTTTAATAGGACAATAACATATTAAATACTCAGATAATAATTATTTGAAAGAATATGTTTATCCTTTGTGATATCAGTATAGGGATTTTTTCGACGCCAATATAAATTTTATCAACAAAAACTATCCTATTCATAAACTTCCTTGTCCAGCCGTCAAAAAGCAAGTTTTTAGGCGACAAATGCTAGTCTTCTTTTTCCTTTTATCATCCAAGTTCTTACATGCCCTTTCCAGCAGGGTCCTAAATGGTTAGAATGGAGCAATCGATTTCAACAAATGACGAGAAGAGTAAGATGCCAATGCATACCAAAATATTTCAGTTCACCAATCATCATCCATCAATCTTGCTGGGTAAATCTAGTGTCATAGCCAAGGTGGAAGTGTCATAGGACACTACACTACATAAGGATAATCTTCTCAACAAGAGTCACCAATAGAACATGAACAAAATTTTATACTATCAGCTAAAACAATCCATGTTGCCAGAACAATTTGCGCCCTAGAGTTTTCTTAACTGTTAAGTTCTAGTGGTGGCTGCCTACCAAGCACAGCTGCAGACTGAGGTTGAAAAGAAAACAATCTGTTCTTTAACATTATAAGTAAATTCCTAAAATCTTTGGGCAAAATAACGCAAACTCACCAGATTTCATGTCCACCCTGTCAACCCTCCCATATCTTCTGAAAAGGCGTTCAACATCAGACTGGTGAGAATCAAACTCCAGATTCCCACAAAATATACCCCTCATTATCCTGAAAGCTTTCAAGAACAAGTTACATTCTTTACACCAGACGTTTGAACGAGAAATAACTGTTGTTCAGAAAGAGGGGAAAGAGAGACTTTATATTGTTGCATCGAGAAAAATTCACTGCATCAACTTACATTCCTCCACTTTCAGAACCATAAACAAAGATAAGAATAAAACAAGATCACAGACAGCATGAGGATCATTCTGTTGGGAATTTGACCCTCCAAATTCACCCCGGGATGCACCTTTTAATGGGATTATTTAAAACAATGACTTTTGTTTTTTTTACATTTTTCAAGGTATTTGCAAAAAATATTTTTAAGAAAGATTATAAATCAAAAATAACAAACTATCCTTGGTTCAAAAGATTTTCAACAAAAAGATCTGAAATTTCAACTCAAATAATCTGAAGCACTGACAATGGAGACAAAATCAGTCAGAAAACTCTACTCTATACATAATACAAAGAAAATGGTTGCAGTGAGTCCGTACCTTGCGAGCTTTCTGCAAAAGCTGGATGCTCAACCCGAAACCCTAGGTTGAAAGAGCGAGGATCTGGAGGCGGGTTCAACGATTTCGTTTGAAGTCGCAATCTGGGGTCAGCCAAACTAGGTTGAATTTTCAGGTCTTGCAATGGGTTGGGCTATATTTTTGGGTAGGGAAAACCCGTTAAACGGGTTAAGCTTTTGCATGCTAGTGCCCATAGCGACGGGCTAACCCCGCTTGTTCAATCTCTAAACGTCCAATGATTCGAAAAATAATCTTGATCTACTCGTTTTCCAGATTTTTGATCTTTTAGCCTTTTTATTTTGTCAACCAACCTTCATTTAAAGTTCTAATTTAATTTTGAGATGATGCTCAATCCAAATTAGACTAATTTCCAATCTTCCCTACTCAGCATTGTTTGGCGCCTTCTCCGGATTTTTATTGTCCTCTTTCTTTTCAAAAATTAATGGGGATTTGCTATTTATTTGAGTATGATAAGAACTCAATTATTCCCTATATTTGCATGGTTTAAGGGGTGAAACTAAACCGTCGAGATTGGGTATTTGGGTTCAATTTAAGGGTGTAACCATTCAGTTTCAGTGGATAATTTACTACTTATTCATTCTAGAGATTTATCGATTTTTAGTGATTTTTTTTAAATTATAGGTTTTTGTGGAGTGAAATATTTCAATTGATTTTACAGAATCATACATAGTTATAAAAAAAAATTCATAGAGTTTCGTAAACTTTGTAATATAATTATGTGAAATTTTATTGTAAGTTTAGACATTTATAAACCTTAGGAATCTTGATTTTCAAGAAACCGTACTTTTTTTTATAATTATGATAGTTAGTCAAACCACGGTAAATTTTTTTGCTTTTTCCATTTAAAGTGGGTGTATACATAGGATCCACACCTTGTCCATATAAGTATTCCCTGTAATTACATAGCTCTTGATATAATTATAAAATATACATGCAGAAACATATATAAGTACTTTTTATACGTGATATATTTGCAATACAACTATTATAAATAAATTATCATTCTAACTGAATGCTCTTATAATAAACTTCCTAGTTTAGACTTTTTGAAGGTATTTAAATGTCAAAAATCAGATTACAAATGTTTCATTAGTGTAAAATATAATGCAAGAGTGTTTGTTGCAAGAGACGTAGGAGACCTAATTAATTTATTTATGTGGTTAAAATGGTTGGTTTGTTTAAATGATTGGTAGCTTAAAAGTTGGATTTGGTTGCAAGCCATTGGACAGATCATTTAAATATCTCAAAAAACAGTCTAAACTAGGAAGTGTATAAGCTCATTCAGTTAGGGTGACAACTACGTCTTTGATGACAAGGATTAGATACATTCGTGCATACTTTTATTCAACTATTTCAGTTCCAGCTAAAAAAATTGATGAATCTCAAATGCTAAAGCTTACTGGACCAATCAGAAGTTCGTAACTGTGGAAATATGAATTATATTCCTCTCTTTAGAATAGATCATACAAGTCCTATATATACAGGAAGGATCTGAATGTGGATCCTTGAACTTAGGAAAGAAATCCCTCTAAAAATGCAACTACCTAATCCTAGGAGATATGTACAAAAATACCAGATCCTCTAAACATAGAAACAAATATTATAAAGAAGTAAACCCTAACTAATCCCTATTTACAAAGGACCCTAATATTTCGACACCCCCCCCTCAAGCTAGGGAGTATATGTTGATCATTCCTAGCTTGGAGCATAGATCTTCAAATATAGGCCTTTGGAGAGCTTTAGTTAGGATATCAGCGGTTTGCTGTTGTGATGGAGTATATCCTAGGTTGATGACTTTAGCTTCAATCTTCTCGCTTATGAAATGCCGGTCAACCTCAACATGTTTTGTTCGATCATGATGGACAGGATTCCGTGCAATGCTTATAGCTGCTTGGTTGTCACACAGGAGTGTGACTGACTCTGAGTTCTCCACTCTGAGTTCGCTGAGTAATCTTTTAAGCCACATACCTTCACATATTCCGTGTGCCATTGCACGATACTCGGCTTCTGCACTACTTCTTGCAACAACTGACTGTTTCTTACTTCTCCAAGTAACGAGATTACCCCACACAAATGTACAGTAGCCTGAGGTGGACCTTCTATCACATAGAGATCCAGCCCAATCTGCATCAGTAAACACCTTGATACCTCTCTCAGGAACCTTTGTAAATGCTAGTCCTTTACCCGGTGTACTTTTGAGATATCTTAGGATTCGATATGCTGCCTCCATGTGCTCTTCTGTAGGGCTATTCATAAACTGACTTACCACACTCACTGAGAACCCGATGTCTGGTCTTGTATGAGAAAGGTAGATTAGTCTTCCTACTAACCTTTGATACCGCCCTTTGTCTACCGGGGTACAGTCCTGTTTGGATCCTACTTTGTTGTATGGATCCATTGGTGTGTCGGCTGGTTTACTTCCTAACATTCCTGTCTCCTTTAGAAGGTCAAGGACATACTTCCTTTGGGAGATAAAGATACCTTTCCTTGATCTAGCAACTTCCATTCCCAGGAAATATTTTAAATTTCCGAGATCTTTAATCTCAAATTCCCTTGACAAGAGACTTTTAAGACGGATAGCTTCTATGTAATCATTACCGGTAAGGACTATATCATCAACATAGACAATAAGAATTGTTACCTTCTGATTTGATGTGTGTTTGACAAAGAGAGTGTGATCCGCTTGGCATTGAGTGTATCCGGTCCCTTTGAGAAGTTTCGAGAACCTATCGAACCAAGCACGAGGGGACTGTTTGAGGCCGTAGAGAGACTTTCTGAGTTTACAGACTTTGCCTTGATTTTCCTTTGTGTTAAGACCTGGTGGAATATCCATAAAAACTTCTTCCTCGAGGTCACCATTGAGGAAGGCGTTTTTAACATCAAGTTGATGCAATGGCCAATCAAGGTTTGCAGCAATAGATAACAAGACTCTGATAGTGTTTAACTTGGCAACCGGAGCAAAAGTTTCTTGGTAGTCTATCCCGTATGATTGAGTGAATCCTTTTGCCACCAAACGCGCCTTGTATCGCTCAACTGTTCCATCAGCTTTATATTTAACCGAAAAAATCCATTTGCAGCCTACTGTTCGTTTTCCTGGAGGGAGAGTTGTAATCTCCCATGTTCTGTTCTTCTCTAAAGCCTTGACTTCTTCAAAGGTAGCAGCTTTCCAGGCTGGGATCTCTAGAGCCTCATGAACTGAAGTTGGAACCTGAATCTCATCAAGTCTAGACAAAAACACACGGAAATTGGGTGATAATTCCTTGTATGATACGAAATTTTCTATTGGATGAGAAGTGCAAGTCCGAACCCCCTTCCTTAGAGCAATAGGAAGATCAGAAATATCAATATTAGTAGATTCACTAGGAAGCATACCTTGAGATTCGTCAGGAGTGGGATTCGGTTGAGACTCATGGCACTGTTGAGATTGTACAGGTTGTACCTCCTTATCTTGCTTCCTTCTTCGGGAATAGACAAGGATTTCGTTTTGTGGGCGCAGATATGTGTTCCCCGATTTTGGTGGTGAAGTTTGGTCGGCTAAGGGTGCAGTAGACTCTGTTTGGACAGATTCATACACATGTGGGGATAGGCTAGGAGTAATCTGGGTAGGCTCGGCAGGTATTGGAGAAAGTACTTGAGATGAGGTTGTCTTTGTGTGAATACCTTCCATCATGAGAGGGTGTTCTGTCACATTAGTTGTCTTTGTGTGAATACCTTCCATCATGAGAGGGTGTTCTGTCACATTCCCCCCCTTGAACAGCCGTGTAGAATGGTTTGTTTTCAAAGAAAGTGACATCCATGGAGGTGAACAATTTCCGGGTTAAAGGGTCATAACATTTATAACCCTTTTGAGACGGTGAATAGCCGAGAAAGATGCATTTGGAGGCTTTTGGGTCAAGTTTGCTCCGGAGATGAGGATGGATGTGAACAAAGACAGTACAACCAAAAATTTTTGGGGGTATATCGGAGATTAGGTGGGTATGAGGAAAAGACTCTATAAGAACTTGACATGGTGATTTGAACTTTAACACACGGGATGGCATCCGGTTAATTAGATAGGTGGCAGTAAGAATGGCATCTCCCCAGAAGTGTTTGGGAACATTAGAAGTGAAGAGGAGTGCTCGAGCAGTTTCAAGTAAATGTCTATTTTTCCGCTCGGCAACCCCATTTTGCTGAGGAGTGTCGACACAAGAACTTTGATGTAAAATTCCGTGGTCAGAGAGATAGTCACCAAGAATGCTATTGAAATAGTCAGGGGCATTATCGGTTTTAAGGACTTGGATATTTGTCTGGAATTGATTTTTTATCATGGTATGAAATTTTATGAAGAGATGTTTGGTTTCTGATTTTTCCTTCATCAGGAACACCCATGAGAGACGAGTATGATCATCCACAAATAGTAAGAACCACCTAGCCCCTGTTACATTACTCACCCGTGTTTTTCCCCAAATGTCACTGTGTATCAAGGAAAAAGGGTGAGATTGCTTGTGAGATTGTGGTGAATAGGATGCACGAGTATGCTTGGAGAATTGGCAAATATCACATTGAAGAAATTGCGGATTTTTATTTCTGAATAATGAGGGATACAACCGAGACAGATAATTAAAATTGGGATGGCCTAGACGATAGTGTAAGTTCATAATCTCACTATCCTTATTTAAACTGAAATAAATAGATTTTTGGCCTTGAATTGATGAGGAATGACAGGTTGACTCAAGTTGAGAATGGTTGGAGTGGTGTGTTGAGTCTCGTTGCATTCTAAGGTGATATAGGCCTGCACAAATCTCAGCATTGCCAATCGTCTTCCCCGAGTCCAAATCCTGAAAGACACAAGAGTTGGCACGAAAATTAGTTGTGCATTTGCTATCCTGAGTGAGTTTACTAACAGATAATAAATTGCAAGTGAGATTAGGGACAAAAAGGACAGATTTGAGGGTGATATTTGGTGATACTGTGATGGTGCCAAGGCCTGTTACTTTGGAGCTGCTCCCATCAGCTATACGGACACATAAATTTGAGGGGCACGATTTTAGATCATCAAACAATTGTGCATCTCCTGTCATGTGATTTGAGGCGCCGGAATCTACTATCCAGGACTGTGAAGAGTCATTTAAAACTGTAAAGGCAGCGGGTGGAATACCTGTTTGAGCTATATTGCCTGTACTCGGGGTGGAAGGAATTAGGGAAGAGAAATGTTGTGCGGAGTTAAACATTGTCTGCAGCATCTCCATCTGTTCTTTGGTGAATGTCTCGGCATGAGAAGAATCAGTTTTGGAGACCGAGTGTCCACGGCTTTCATAGTCATTAGTCATCCGTTTTGGTTTCCAATCGGCAGGCTTCCCGTGTAGCTTCCAACAGGTATCCCGGGTATGGCCAGACTTCTTGCAATGATCACACCAGGGTCGTCCACTCTTGGGTCTGTTTTCATGCCCTGCTGAGTGGTTTCCTCCTTGCCATGAGTTTGTGCTGTGATAAGAAGGTCCCCGAGCTGCGAGGGCTGATCGGTCACCTTGTGGGTTTGAAGGTGATATCCCCATCATAACTTTCTTTCGGCTTTCTTCCCTTCGGACCTCAGAGAAAACTTCCCGGATTGGTGGCAGTGGTTTGATTCCTAGTATTCGACCCCTGACTTCATCAAGGTCCTTGTTGAGTCCCATAAGAAACTTGAATATTCTTTTTGTTTCTACCATTTTCTGAACAATGTCCTGGTCTTCAGGACATTTCCACTTATGAATTTCGTACAGGTCCAACTGCTGCCAATATCGAGTCAACAGATTGTAGTAGGCAGTGACAGACAACTCCTCTTGTCGTAGATCATGGAGAATACTCTCGATGGCGAATAATTCTGAAGTGTTGTCGTTGCTAGAGTACGTGTCCCGGGCAGCATCCCAAATTTCTTGTGCAGATGTGTAGAGAAGAAAATTTTCTCCAATTTCTATTGTCATGGAATTTATCAGCCATGACATCACCATGCTGTTTTCGGCCTTCCAAGTTTTGAAGTTGGGATCATCAGGCTTGGGAGTAGTAGCAGCCCCTGTGAGGTGATCATCTTTGCCACGCCCACATATGAACAGCATAACAGATTGTGACCATTGGAGAAAATTGTGGCCATTTAACTTATGACCTGTAATAGGATGAAAACTCTCAGAGTTTCCATGGTGGGTAGGGAATGATTGGTTCGGACTTGAGATGACCGAAGATTGGGAGTGAGTATCTGTGGCCATCCCGGACTTTAGGAGTGAGAGGAGAGGCAGATTAGGGTTTCAGAGGAGGTGGAGGGTAGCCGTAGGGTTTATGAGCGGCGATGGTGATGTTAGAAGGTGGCTAGGATTGATTGCTCTGATACCATGTGGAAATATGAATTATATTCCTCTCTTTAGAATAGATCATACAAGTCCTATATATACAGGAAGGATCTGAATGTGGATCCTTGAACTTAGGAAAGAAATCCCTCTAAAAATGCAACTACCTAATCCTAGGAGATATGTACAAAAATACCAGATCCTCTAAACATAGAAACAAATATTATAAAGAAGTAAACCCTAACTAATCCCTATTTACAAAGGACCCTAATATTTCGACAGTAACAAACCACTGCAACAATGAGATCATGTGTTCTCGGATGGCAATTCTTAAAATGACATTCGCGTGCTGCAATAACACGAAGCATGGTTAATTAAGACGACATTTGACTCCAAAAACAACTTCCACGAACATAGAGTTTATGATAGTTTAAGCCTAGTATTTTCTGGACCTTTACTCAGAATATTAGCAACATGCATTGTCTTAGTCCAAGAATTAGTCTAGAAATGAGTAGTTGGTTTTCCAAAAAACATTGTGGGGTTTTGATGAGTAAAATCATCGAGTGCTTAGATTTTTTTTTATTAAAAAGTTGTTTTCTGGGTTCATCAAGAACAGAAATTTTGTTGCTTATAGATACGGAGTTTGTTTTTCCTTAATTGGGTGGGACAACTCCCCTTTGCCACCCCCACCCCCCCTCTCCGTCTCCCCAAGGGTGAAATAAGAGTAATGAATTACTGTATATGAAATCAAGGGAATGCTATGGATCAATTCCTTGTGATGAAAATCACATGTTAAAAGCGTGATACCATTCCCCCAAACATAAAAATGTGAGTAGTGACATGCTTAAACACATTATGGTCCAAAACTTGACATTAAAAGTTTCAACTTACTAACAGTCAAGGTTGATAGACATCAGGAAGCTGGAGGCCCACACTTGCAGCAGATTTTCCTAATACTTTTTTCATCTCATCTGTCCTATCCACCGCAATGTTGTACGAGAACAATAAATCCTGTGCATAAACAGATTTAGAAGTGGGTGAAAAACCAGAGTTAGAAACTTATTGATGGCTTGTTCTATTTTCAAATATTAATACAGATGAACGTAGCCTAAACATGGAGCATTATGTGCAGTCTCATCAGTTGACTTAATCAGGTACTGAATCAAACATTATTTCAGAAGGTCCATATCTTTTTCGCCAATTAGCCTACAAATGAACCACTATAGAGATTCTTTAAATGGTGCCAAGTCGAATCCAAATATGAAGTTAATAATTACATCATAATTTATCGAACTTTCAACCCAATACAAGATCAATATTTTTGAGGTTGTTATATAACAAAGCTATTACATAATAACGAATATTTGAGAGGAGCCAAAATTCAAAAGAGGTAACTGGAGAAACCAAGCACTCACACAAGCTCAGAAATTGCTAGTCACAAACGACAACATTATTCGGTTACTGGTAGTGCGCTGATCATACATTATACAACAAAAAAACTATACCTCATGCATAAACTTCATAATGAAAATTGTTCTTCTATCATATATAACGTCACACCAAAAAATAGTAGTATATAAATTTACAAAGAACAAGAAGCAAACAGACAACATGACTATCACTGGTGGAGTAGTTTAAATAATTACCTTGTGCTGATGGACACTGTTAAGATAGAAGGTGTAATCACTGGCAAGCTTCAAGTTCCTAGAGTTGATATTCTTCCTAAATTCCTGCTTGATAAAATAAGTGAAATGGGCATTGTGTTCTTCTTTTCCAACATGTTTTCTAACTGCTTTTAGAAGGTGTCTATACACTCCCTTCACAGCCATATTTGCTCCTTGAAATGACGAACTCATTTATGCTCTGGATTATTTCAAAATGAAAGAATTGCTTCTCCAAGACATATGAGTGTGAGAGATATCCCTTGATCTAGCCTCAACCAGCAACTAAGCTGCAATCAATTTACATGGAGAAAAATATAAGAAGAGCTTATAAAGTACATAGCAGTCCACATATGCAACCCGTTTGTGTATTATGCAAAACTAGTCAGGTAACCGCAAACATTCAATTATGAGGAAAGGGTGCAATTTTCCTAAATCATTCACCACTAAGAATTCCATTATTTTTCACAAGTTGCTTCATAGACTTTCACTAAAACTGTAAACTGGAACCCTACAAATGCAATTTAAGGGGTTCATTTTAAAAGGAACAATTAATGTCAAAACTGATTCATTATCCTGTTGCCGAATGTGAGAAGGATACAAAGCCAGGCCGTTGGGAAAAGGACTGAAATCCGAATGGCTATTAGCAGTTCGGATTTGAGATTGTATTTTTTTAAAAAAAACTAACAATATAAATATACTTCACTTCAACCCAAAAAATGCAATCTTCAATACTCTCATCCAATTCTCTCAAATCTCGTCCAATTCTCCCAATTCTATCAATTTTTCTATCATGCTAAATACAATATTATTACTACTAAATAATTCATAAGGTTTATTACATTTAGAAACGTTATTATTATGATTATGGGATCTTCATCTAGCAGTGGTGGCCACCAAACAATCAGTTCCCGTCGATGAATTTGCCAATACCAATTCCCGAATTAATTGAAAATTTTGATTCTTTTGGCTGGCGTTGATGTTGCATGTGCAAACATTGAATCTCAAGAACTCGAACAATTTGCGGAACCGAAGTCATTTGAAACCACTACCACAGCAAGTAGAGCGAGGACTCGTCCCAAAAGAAGCAATGTATGAGATTATTTCGATATCGAGCAAATAATTATTTGTTCAGAAAGAGGGAAAATAGAGACTTTAAAATTCACTTCATCAATTTACATTCCTCCACTTTCAGGAGTATAACAAAGATGAGATTAAATCCAGCTCATAAGATTCAATTCATGGATACACACAGCATGAGGATTATTCCAAGTACGTTATTCAGTAATGAATTAAAGGCTCTCTGTCTCTTAATTATACCACTATACCAGTCTTGAATTGTTGCAAACTAACATATGAAAATAAAATAAAAAAGTTCTCAACAAAATCAAGCGCTATAAGCCTATAATCAATAAAATGCGGTGAAGAATCCTCGAAAGAAGAAACTAAAATGGTAGCAACAATTATCATAATTCTCCTCTACGACGGGAAAACATACATTCGTTTACCACAACCTCAGATATGTAGACATACCAACAATTCAAAAGATAACAGAAAGATCTGAAATTCAACTAGACTAATCTGAAGCACTGACCATGGAGAAATAAATCAGTAAGAAAAACTCTACTCTATACATAACTACAAAGAAAGCGGTTGCAGAGAGTACGTACCTTGCGAGCTTTCTGCAACAGCTGGATGCTGAACCCGACACCCTAGGTTGAAAGAGTGAGGAATTGTAGGTAGGGGTAGGCGTCGGGTCGGGTCAGGTCCGGGTACCCGAAATTTTCGGGTATTGATTTCACTACTTAACCCGATGTTTTAGTTTCAATACCCGACCGTCGGCCATCCGACATTTGTCGGGTGGTGTCGGGTACCCAAAATTTTATGATATGCAACACTCCATTTACACAGTAAACTTCTGCAATTATACTGACATCTTTCAAAAAATGCAAAATATGAGTCTAATGGAGTATTGCCTACGGTAATGAAATTGCAAAAAATGCAAAATGCAAAATACTTTCCCATTCAAAATATGACATACTGTAATGGAGCGCCAATATCATTATCTTCCACACTATTCAAATAAATTTCTACAGATTTTTACCGCCTCACCTTAAGGATCTGTGGATCTGCGCTGCGGTGCTACCAGCGGATGGCGAGGCGAGGGTGGGCGGACGTGAGTGAGAAGCTGCGTGAATGGCGTGAGGGCAGAGTAGGCGAGCAGCGGACGACGGAGTCACAGATGTGAGTGTGGAGAGGAGAACCGAGAACTGGAGTCTTGAGGAGTGAGATAAGATTTGAGAACAAATTCATTTGATAGGTTTTGAAGTGGGTTTCGGGTGATGGGCTTTGAGTGATGTGTAGGGGAGATTAAAATTTAAAACACATAAAACTTTAGCCTGGGTAACATATAATTTCGGGTTCGGGAACCCGAAATTGATTTTGGGTCCTGAAATAAGAACCCAACACCAACTCGAAAAAAGTTGGTCGGGTTCGGGTAAACCGATATTCAGATCAGGTTGGGTACCCGATATCCGAAAATAATTGCCCACCCTAATTGTAGCTGGGTTAAACGACTTCGTTTGAAGTCGCGATCGGGTCAGCCAAACTGGGTTGAAATTTCAGGTCTTTGGGCTATATTTTTGGGCTACAGATAACGGGCTGGTTAAGCTTTTGATTGTTAGTGACATAGATACAGGCTGCCCCGCTTGTTCAATTACCGACCATGATTCCATGAACACAATTTATAATTAAGAGTCTGGTTTTAATTTTATTGTTGATTCGAAATTTTATTTGGAATAAATAATTATTTGAACTACTTTTCAAGCTCATAAATTTATTTAATCTTAAATATTTTAAATAATATATCAAAATACAGAAACCAAATTTTTTATTTTTTTTACTTTTTCGTCTTCTGCCAAGTTAGATCACCTTCAAAGCTCTCGTTCTCTTGCCAAGTCTTAATGAATTTATCCAACAAAGAATTCGAATTTGAGACCTATTGTATAAGTATAATAACATTTGGAGTTATAAAGTTCTTGCTATGATAATAAAACATGCACATAGAATGTATAAAAGTAATTTTATTACCTGAGATATTTGCAATATACTAATTTTATAGAATTTATTATACTAACTGCAATGCTCTTATACACTTCCTAGTTTATAGACTGTTTTTTGAGATATTTAATGCCGTAAATCATATTATAAATGTTAATTAGAGTAAAATACTATGATGTACGGACACTCCTGAAAATTACTTGGTGCAGTGTCGGACTCTCCTTGGACATCGACACCTCTCGGGCACCCCTCGAACACGCCCGTAATTTAAAAATAAAAATTAATTGGGACACCCGTGTCGACACTTCCAATGGCATGTCTGACACTTACAAAGGGCGTGACAAGGAAAGACACTTTTTTGAGGTCAACTGTACAATTTAAAAAGTTTTGATTAAAATAAAATCTAGGCATGTTTGTTAAACTGTATGTTAATTGATGTAATATATATTTGGTACTAGTATTAGTAATATTATGATGATTTTAGCGACATGCGTTTATTTATGCGTTTCTTAAATTTGGTAGGAATATATATGATGTAATATTAATTTGGATTTACTTGTTAAACTTTATGTTAATTGAAACAATATGCATTAGGTATTAATATGTGTGATATTATGATGATTTCAGTAACATGCATTTATTTATACGCGTTTTGAATTTAGTAAGAATACTTTTGTTGTTTTCACATGGTTTTAGAATATAAAAAATATGAATTTTAGTGTTTTGTAATAAGTACATGTATAATATATATATAAATATACATGCATGTTTTAGCCATATCGTATTTGAAAATCTGTGTCGCCGTGTTCGTGTAGGATCGTATCTATATCATCGTGTCAGTGTTTTTGCATCATAGGTAAAATATAATCCATGAGTATTTGTTGCGAGAGACGTGAGAGTGGGCCTAATTAATTAATTGTGATTAAAACGTGTTATTTTGTTCAATAACTGGTCTGTTAAAAAGTTGGATTTGGTTGAAAGCCATTGAAGGATAATAATGCAAAGCTTTATTCTACCATATTGGTAGGTGATGATTATGACTTGTATTGTTTTTTTGTTTTTTTGGAGCAACTATTACAATTAATGGGAGTGGGTGATGAAATTCGAATACCAGATCTCCAGGTCGTAAGCGCAACCATTGCCAGATGGGCTAAAAAAAAGAAAAGAAAATGCATATACGTAGATATGTTAGAATTCTGTTTATTTTTATTTTTTTGAACAATCCTAAATCAGTGAAAGACGAACTCGAACTCGAACTTGAACTCGATTCGTTTATAAGGGAGAGAGGGTGACGACCACTATGTCATGCATTGGTAGTCAAGTTCTATTTATTTCCATATAAGATGAATTGTAATTTTGTTTTGACCAACTGATAAGGCCAAATTAAACCATTTTTTCCCTCATAATTACACTATATATATATATACATATATCACAAAGAATATTTTTGCTAGTGTTATTTGATCTATTAAAATTGTTACTCTAACAAACTATTACGCAACGAGAGAAACATTTATAACCACAATGGACGTTGTGTCACTGGAAAATTCTAGTGATTGAATTACTCAACTGTCCACCAAATTTCCCATTTTCCAACAAAAAGGGAATTCGCCCATTTAAATAGATCTTCATCACTCTGATCTTAATCAAATATATCATCCAATGAATGGAATTAAATTCATTTTATGTGAAAATAATATTATCTCCTACGCCACTTTTTTTAGTGTAGTGACTATCATGTTTGTGCCTTACCTTTTTTTAATGATTTTAGGATCAAACGCTTAGTATTAGGCCAAAAACTATAGTTGTTAGCATATAAACAACTTTATTTTCTTATATAACATCATCGCTAAGTCATGTACTAAGCAACATATGAATATTTGGGGATGTACCACGTGGGTGTCAATGAGTCAAATTTATTATACCATAGACGGTGCATATCATTCGTCTATGAGAGCACATACGATATATCATGCCTTTCCCAACAAATGGCCAGTTGCCATAACAGATATATGGTCGGCTGCACCAAATTTTATTTTGACTCATTTAGAAGAAAAAAGTTAATGAAAATGTGAGGGGATCCAAAGCTGCATTTAAATGAGCAAAGTAATGATCAAGGTCCATAATGTATAATATTTCAAGAAAAATGGACAAAATTCTTCTTTCAATTGCTTTTACGAACATTAATTAATCAAAAATGTAATACATAAAATGCATGATTAATTTAATATATAATTGAATTGTTTGGATGTATCAAAGAGAAACAAACACCACAAAAGACATGTATATATTTTTGAAACCCCACAAATAATTCCATCTCCAATAGCTAAAATACATTTGGTTAACCCCACAATCAATTTATTAATCTTAATTAACGCTCCAAAACCCATTCTTCATTTGCATAGTAAATGACTAAATGAAGATATCTTCTTGATTCTATTATTTGTTTAAACCCTTTGGCTCTTCTTAAATATAGTTCAAACTTTTGCTGAGCACTTGATGATACTCTATATTCTAATTACATAGATGAGTTATTGCTAGTATAAGGGTAATATCCTAATATTTAGATCAATGGTCTAAATTTGATTTAGATACGAGATGTTTCGCTAAAAAGTGAACCACACACTTCCAAATTAAATTTGGACCGTTGGTTATTAAATACAAGCACAATTATTATATATTATTAATTATTAGTATATATAAGTTCGACCTTTCATTTTCATAAAGGAGTGATATTTATAAATAATAGATGTTTTAATTAGGAGCCTAATTAAAAATTATGTATGTGGTCTGATCATCAATTCACATAATATACAAGAACTTAAAAATTTGACAGTGATACAACATAATATACATATATTGAAGAACAAAAATACAATTTTAGCTACGCTCGTTGTTAGCCAACTACCTTCTAATCCAAATTTACACAATAACCCTTGTTTTATTTTCAGTTTTGCATAGCAATCCAAATAAGTACAAAAACAAATAATTGAGAAGATTTACTAGACTAACTCATAAATTATACATAAAATCACATCAAACTTCATATTTTTTTCTTTTATTTTATATGCGTAGATAAATAAAAAAATTATATTTTTAAATGAATTTAAGAATAATTTCATTAGTTTATATGTATAAGTAGGGTGAGCTCGGGACCGTAAGGTTATGAGTTCGATTCCCCCTACTAACACTTTCTCGGTTTGAGCCTATCGCACCGGGTTTGCCTAAGTGCGGTCTGGGCCTGTCATACATGGTCGACGTGGTTTGCAGGTTATTGCATCAGCCCAGTGATTTGTCCAATGTGCACCCCAAAAGTAACGGTCGTAATCACCGTTGTAAAAAAAAAAAAACTGAAAATCAGTTACCTTGTATACACACAATGACCTACTATAAATATAGAGACTAATTAGTATAAGCTTTTCAAATGCAAAACATAAGATCTTCAAATTTAACATACGAGATATTCGAATTGTGTGATGGCTGCAAGTGACATAACGAAAACTACTATAGCCACGATCACGATCGAATCACAACCAGCAAAATCGAGAACATCGCAACGTCGATTTGTTGGTATAAGGCAGAGGCCGTCCGGCAGATGGGTGGCGGAGATCAAAGACTCGTCTCAACGAGTCCGACTATGGCTCGGGACGTACGACACACCTGAAGAAGCCGCACGAGCCTACGACGAGGCTGCTCGTTCCCTCAGAGGCGAAAACGCCCGTACCAACTTCGCCACAACATTTTCCAACACGAACCAACCCGTTCTCATCAATTCAGACGAGACAGTTGACGAGTCTAATTCCAAACATGGACTTACTTTCTCTTCTTTGAAGGCTAAGTTAAGCAAGAATCTGGAGAGTATCATGGCCAGAAACTCGGCGAATAGAAGTAGGGTAAGCGATCACTTTACTTTTGCTAGTATTTTTCACTTTAAGGGATATAATCAACACCAAGAAAACCATTTTGACATCAAGAGAATTATTGATCAAAAGATGGTGAAACCGAGTGTGATTGTGCCTCATGTTTGTGACGACAACGCTCATTGGGAGAGCTCGAGCGGTTCGGATTATAGCAGAGAATCATGGGCCAGATTCGAGCAACATGGCTTGGATTCGGATGGATGGGATGTGGGAGAAGTTTGTAATCGTTTAGGGGACCAAATGGTTGGGTGGATTAGAAGTCCGGAGGTAATCAGTTGTAGGAGTAAAAGATTCAAGGTTTCTTCTTCTGTCATTGTTCCACCAACATTTAGCACCGAGTCTCCAATCCATCGTGATTGATAAAAGATGAGTTCTGGGCAGATCGGGCCGTGAGTAGACGACTCAACACACACACACACCAAAAAAAAAAAAACAAATTATTGTTAGCTCGTGTTGATCCAGCTCAAATGAATTCCTCCATCTGTACCAACATATGTTCTAGTCTTTAATCTACTTGGTTTCTGCCAAAGGCTAAGAAGCCACTTCAATATTTGGTATACGTTTATATAACTTTTAAAGTCATGTAAATACAATCAATGGCGAAAAAAAGTTTGAATTCTCAAACAAAAAGATATGGGCAAATTCTATGCGTTGTCTTAGAATGCCATGGATTCATCAGGAAAAATCTATAAAAAAAAACTTCGAACAAATGTTATAACAGTATGTATCTGCAGCTTTCTCAAGGTAAATTGATTTTTAATGAAAATAATAAAAATCTGATTTATAAATTAATTTATTGTTTTACATGATTCTTACTGCATGTAGTAATAGTCAAATATTATAATTTGGAGTTTTCTGATTATGTTGAGTGTTGATTTAGTAATCAATAATCATTGCCAACACCAAATGAACCAATAGAAAGCCGGTAGGAGGCGGCAGGAAACAGCGGACGCGTTGAGGCTTTCTTGATTTTGTTAGTGATATTTTTTTTTTTCCCTAGGACAAAATTAATTAATTTAGAGTATTAAGAGTACTTTTTTCAAGAGGAAAAGCAACATAATCCACCTAGAATCACTTTCCTGCCATCCAATATTGAGCACACTTCAAAAGCATAGCTATGAAGATAGTTGTCTCCCCACTCTGATCTTGAAACATCCCAAAAACTTGGCTACCAGAACCAGAAAAAAACCAATGGATCCCCCGAAAACTGAATCTGACTCATCATCAGCACCATAATTATATAACCAAACCATAATAATACCGTCTGACTGAACACCCCCCTACATTATTACCTCAGAAGCAACAGAAAACAAAAATATGGACCATAGCTTACAAGTCATGATTCAATCTCAAACAACAAGGGATGACTAAACCAATCGAATACGGAATAAAATTGAAAGGAGAAAAATGGTGGTGGCACTAGCGGTCGGGGCGAATCTAGCCCAAATATTTAGGAGATGCAAAAAATAATAACAAAAAGATAGAGGTAAAATATTCTTAAGGAGTCAAAATATAATTTCAGGATGGATAAATTATAATTTTTAGGGGCAAATTACAATTTTTTAATTTATTTTTAAAAAGGTAAATTTCTTTTTTTTTAAAAAAAAAGTTAAAAAAAATTATTTTTTGAGAGGCAGCTGCCACATCTCCCATAGATTCACAAGACCATAAAGCCATTGACCAATCAATCTATTCACACAACATATACTGCTTGACATAATTACATAGACAGCTTCAAATATGTTCCCAAAACACGAGTAATTTAATCAGTCAAATGTGATTCAAAATCAAATTTTAATACATAACATAAACCAGATTTACTAGAGGGCCCACCCTAAGATAATATTACTTTCAACATCCATGTTTCTTTGAACAGATGACGTTTCTCCAAGATTATAGTGTTGGTACCTATCAAAAATTACCAATGTTATCAAATTTTCATTTCGGCACCTAATTTTAATGGAAAACAAAATATAAAACTAGAGTTTTAGTCACGGACACATACCCTATTTGGAGGAAAGGCTCTTGTTCCATTTCCATTGGATTGGATGCTGGAATTTGGACAAAAAAGTTGCCGGTTCCAGCTGATGTGTCGGTGTTCCACGGGAAGGGGAGGGTTCTCAGACCTTGCCCTTCGGCCTCTAGCTGCAAGCCGCAGTGGCACTTGGATACATAAGTTATCTTTTGAAAGGAAAAAAAAAGGCATATGAAAAAAATCTTTTACAATATCATATTGATATTTGATCGGATGGTTATCAAAAGCATTTAAAAACAACATGAAAAAGGTTACTTTTGCAACTCATATTTCAATAAATTCTCTTTTTTTAAAAAAAGTTTATGTTAACTTTTCGCGATTAACATTATGTAAAACCATTAAATTGTCATATACCGATGCCATTTCCTGTGAAACCTTCATTTTAAGTTGCTTGTTCATGTCTCCCAGTTGGCGCTCCTGCAGATATTAGTAAAGTTCATCATCAACATAGGAATGGTAGCAACTAGCAACTAATGTATGTTTAAGGGGAACTCAAGATGATCTTATTGATAATTCTTTTAACAATTTTTGTCCTCCTTTATCCCAGTCTTCCGTTTACCAAAAGATTTCTAAGTTTTATAACACTTTTTCTAAAGCCATAAATCGAATTTGTCTCATATAAATACTAAATTGTGAATCAACTAGAACTTGCTATTATGAAAAAAACAAATAACTATTTAAGAATTTTCCAGGATAACCTTTCTACGAAGCTCGTCCATTTGTTCCAGCATAATTTGTGTCTGCAAATGCAAATATTGTATGATAGAAAAAGAAGAGCAAGAGTAATTATCAAAACTATAGGTGATATATATGTATGGCACTTTCAATGCTTGCAAAAGCTAAAATGAAATGAAAAAGGGACATCAAATACACATAAAGGTAAGCTCATTTTAAATATCTTTTATTATACTATATAAAACTAGACAACAAAATTTTCCACAGTTCAAAAAACTTGATGCCTAATAACCAATGCTTCATTACACAAATAGACAGTCCTTGTTATATGTCACTTAGTACTGATATTTTGAATGATGATTAGTCATTTTAGACTTGAAAATAATCATAATTATCAATTTATGATCATAATGAGCATGTTATGTGTGTGTGTATATATGTACATATATACACAGACATACTTTATCTAGTCCTACGAGTGCATTTTATCTTTAGTACAAGCTACACCATGCCGGTGGCTTCTACGGGTGCATTTTAGATTCATTACAATGATAACCGATACATATCATAGGTAACTTTTCTCTAGCAAATAATCATTAGTACGTACCTTTCTTTGCCTGGCTTGAGCAAGAGCTCCTTCTAGTTGTTTTTCAAGATTCTGCAACTCTTTCACACTCAATGGACCAAGATCTTCTCCAAGCAGATGCCTTCATTAATTAGTTCAAATGTAACATGTACCATCAGGGGATTTCGTCTGTAAACGTTTTAGCTCATCTATTATTTAACTTTGAATCGGTGATGCACGTTAACCCGATTAGTTCATTTGGAATTTATAAATGGTCATTTGGGAAAGGGAGAATGGCTAACCATTCGGGATTGTGTTATTTGGAGTATCTGGTTAGCTTGTAAATTGTTCAGAAATGAGCTTGTATCTATAACAATAATAGTTGAACTGGTGAAAATAAGATCTTGACATTTGCTTTAGGCAAAAAATTAGGCATTCATCCATATTCCGTATTAGATTGGTTCAGTTATCCTGCTTGTTGTTTGAGATAATGAGTTGTAATTTCTGGTTTATTTTGTTGTTTTCTTTTGCAAATGCTTTTGTAATAGTGTAGGGCTTTTGTAAAACTCTGGGTTTGAGCACCCTAGTACGCAATCTTATAGACTTTTTCTTATGAAAAAAATGTAAGATCTTCAAATCTTAATGCCATTCTTCTGACATTTTAATTTTGTTTACAGAACTTAACTCAATTGTTCGATTTTGCAATTACAAAACAGTGATAAATTACCTTGTGGTCATGGATTAAAGCGGTACATCCTCGAACTTTTTTGTTTTTCAATTAGTGATTGGTTCTTTTGCCCAAATTAATGTTTGCCGGGCATGTTATAAATGATAGGGTAATGTTTATAGTAAGTCATTGTGGGTTATAGAGTATTATATTGTTAGGGTTGTAATTGAGTCACGAGACCTTTGTAGTTTTATTTTTATGGTCAATTACATCTTGAACTTCGATTTAGTTTCGAATGAAATACATTGCTGATAAAAAAAACAGTGATAGATTACAGTAAGGAATTTTTTTTTAAGGAAATGGTAAGAAGAGAACAGCAGCTGTGACCTTTGAGTCCGTTGAAGAGATTCATACTTGGCCTTCAATTTTGAGACCTCTTGATACCAGTTCTGTATTGACACTCACACCCCCCAAAACAGATTAAATTGATCATATTAGTCAAATCATCTGAAATATTTATTGAATATCAAATGCTTTTGCAAAGATAAATATCATTGCATTTGAATAAATGAAAGTTTAATTTAAACCAAACCTGAGTTTGAGTTTGTTCTGTACTATTATCATGAGGATTGAAGCAGCTTTGCTGGTAGCGTTCAAGGGTAGTCATGATACTGCCAAATATATATATATACAAGAAAATATTTCGTTATTCACAAATTATCAATGATAGATTAGCATGGAATCTAGTTTACTTACAATACTAAAAAATTATTGGATAAAATTCTGGGTATATATATCTTTGTGAAATAAGGCAATGGTACAAATGGTTTTATGTCGTGGTAAGAGTTCAACTATTTGTCCTTAAAACGATTTCGATGACAAATCGTTTCACTAAGATACAGTGACTATGATTCAAGATAGTTGCATTACAAATCACAATCCTGCAATACAAACCCCAAATGTATAAAACACTCAAACTTGAAGAATGAAGATGATATGCAACAAAATGCACGAATTATCTCTTGATCTATTTTTTAATCCATAGAAAATTGTATGTTTAAATTCAATTGAGGAGTTGTCTATATAGTAGCCAATACAATTTGGATGTATATCTTCATGAAAAGTTGCAGCTATAGATACAGGAAAGTTGCAGCTATAGAGAAAGGGATGCAATATTTCATGAAGATATGCTTGCCCAAATGACACCAATTCAAATCAATTTGTCATGAAATGTTGCACCTATATTTGAAAGGGTGCAGTGTTTAATTTTTATTCACTTTTCCAATAAAAATTAAATTAGAATATGAGCAATGTTGAGAAACATGGAAAAAAGAAAATAAAACCATCATGTAGAATGTGAGGAGCTGAAAAAAATAAAATTGAAGAATATAAAATGATCATTTTAATTTTTAGTATTCATGTCTATTTTTTAAAAAGAGACGTTAAAAGAGTTCTTTTTCCCCTAAAATGTGGTAGCATTAACCATTGACCGAGTAAAATTCCTAAAAATTCATATGAGAAACAAGAAATTCTAAGAAATGCACCAAGGATAGGAGTGAAACTAAAAATTATATAGAGTTTCTCGTTCCCTTCTTGTTGGGATGGATGTCTTGTTGGGATGGATATCCAAACTCAAGTTCGAGTAGCGATTGACGCATAAAAATTGATTTAACACTAAAAAAAACTAAAAACCGAAGAAAAAACTAAAAGGAATAAATATTTCTCCAAAATATAAATTCACCTAAAATTTGAAAATAAAATCAGATAGCAGAAATATATAATGCAATTCACTGTAAAAACTTTGTTAATGTATAAAATTGAAGTCCTTGCTTGAAATCCAAAACACCGACCTTCTGTTCTGACGGGAAATTTGTTGCCAAAAAAATTATGGCCTTTCCCATAGCATCCAAAGCGAAAATATTTCAGTATTTTCTTATTGGATACATGTATTTGAAGGCAATGGAATGATGATGGATACAAGGTAAGAGCATGATTGCAGGGCAAAAACCAACGAAGAGATCAAACAGGCCACAATCTAAGGATGTTGAAGAAAAGAATAAAATTCTGAAGCTTTTCTCTAAAGTTCTGAGCAGTGCTTCATCTTTTGGGTAACCCAACTAAGTGTTAAGAATTAAGGATAAAAAAAAAGGGTGAATAATAAAAGAAAAAGAGGAGAGAGAGAGAGAAACCCTAGATCTTGCACAGAGGTCAAAGGAGAAGTCTACCCAGTAAAGCATAACAACCACCTTACAATCCCAACGAACCTCGTCAGTATGATCTTTCGAACCATGGGATTCTCAGATAAACCGTGAAACGCGTCGATCTCTCATTGGAAGAATTTACAGTAAAAAAACATCAATCTTGAAACCATAAAAACATGTAAAAAAAAATTCGATCCCAAAAATCAAATCAGTAGATGAAACAATAAAACACAAACTAAAGAAATAAATCAAAACCCAGAAAAATGGCTGCAAAAAGCTTAACAGTTGTCCAGTTTGATATTATCTGAAATTCTTTTTATCTCTGCGTTTCGTGAAGTTTTTGTGACCAAATTTACAATTTTTGCGGTTTCTAGGTATTTTTTAGGAAGCCCATTTGACCAAACGAACAAAACATACCAGAAAACCAAAGTTTTATTTCTGTGTTTAAAGGGGTATGTTTATATGTATATATATTTTATATATACCTATTGCTACCAAATTCATAGAGCTTTCCCCTGCTAGAGAAGACGATAAGGGCAACTTCAGCATCACAGAGTACAGAGAGTTCATAAGCTTTCTTCAACAACCCATTTCTTCTCTTAGAAAATGTCACCTGTCTGTTAATTTTGTTCTCTATTCTCTTCAACTCCACTCTCCCTCTTCCCATTTCTTCCCTTTGTTACGTTTTCCACACAGTGTTGCAAGAAAAGTTGTGTAAATTGTGTGTAATAAGTGTATGTATATATAGCAGATAAGCAGAAGGAATATAGGGGAAATGGCGGTGGGATATATATTGCGTCTGACTGTATGTGTATGTAATAAAGTAAAGAGTACTGAAATTCCTTCTCTTTATAAACGTGGAACCCTTAGTTCCTGGATTTTACTCCGGCGAGATGGTAATCAATTAATTCTTTCTTAATCTTCACACCTTTTTATTTTTTACATTTAGCAATATATTTTTTGCATGTTATGGAAGATGAAAACTTTACTTCTGTTCTTTATCTTTCCATTTGTACAATACAAAAAAAAAACGTAAAGACCGAGTCTTTCTCGTGTGACAGCGTCTTCTTGGGTAAAGACTGAACTTCACGCGCGCTCTTTCCTTGTAACTCCTGAACAATACAGTACACTTCTCGGCTACTGGTCATTGAAGGAATATAATTAGAGCAGTACTTGGCAAAAGGGTGGTTAGAAAAATTAAAGTGGGTTGGCCTGGCCATGTGAAAATTGGCACAAATTAAGGATGATTGCGTGTATTTGCATAAGAAACAAGAATGTTTGATGATATTCAACTTGGCAAGTACTTAGCCGTTTTAGTAATGCAGGACCTTAGTTCTATTTTTTTTCAAGTATTGAATTAGATATTTCTTGTGTGTTATGTACTATGCATATGTTGCATGCTTTTAGTAAAAAAAATTATGGTAAATTTAAAAATGGTACCATAAAATAAAATAGGGTCTTTGTAATTATTAGTTCCAAACTTTTAGAACTAATCAAATATAGTCTTATTAAAATAATTTTTAATAAAATAATCCCAAAATCTTATTTTTATCAATACTAGTCCCAAACTTTTGTTTTAATCGAAAGTGGTCTCAAAGAGCTATTCAATTATGAAACCACTTTTTTTTTTTGGAAATAAAAGGTGGCATCCTGCCACTTTTTTTATTGAAAAAAAGTTGACAGTATAGGGGATTATACCATTACCCCTTGTACCGTAAAACTTGAGGTATTACATCAAATACTACAAAGTAGAACCTTCCTAAACAAAATACATTTCAACCAAAATAATAAGGCAATTAAGAACCTAAATTGGATCTAGTTCTTACTTGATCTATTCCTTAAGTTTTACGTAGATTAATACTCTTGGAGCTCGTGAAACCATTTTTATCGGATCCTCATTCCCATCCTCTGAAAACGATGTGCCCACGACTCCTTATTCGAGTGAAGTTTCATGTATTCGTCACCAAATTCCATGAGTTCTATGTCAAAAAGGTAGTCTTCATCTGAGACGTAATTTTTATATTCATTTTCGAGCCAATCCGCTCCTAGGAAAATAAAATCATCGTCCTCGTTGACCTGCTCGGCCCAGGTTTTGGATGGTATTTTTGCTTGGGCGTTGGATATGCTAGGAACACCTTTACGTAAACCAAGACTTTTTATTATTGAGGAAACCTGATTTGATTAAAGGTTTGGAATAATTGGAATTGGAATTGGATTTTGATTTTGATTTGCATAAAGAAATAGACGGACTCGAAACCTTCTCATGTCCTTTTGAGGTTTGATAGGTTCCACAAACAAACTTCTCGGATCAGTCGAGTGGCTTCTTGAGAAAGTCGACTGAATGCCCGAGCTGACCGAGGATCCCGAACCTAACCCAGACTCCTTATAAAATCACTTTTGTTAAAAACATTTATGCGGTACTATTTTTGATTAAAAATAATTTATGTGGGACTATACACGATTAGTACTAAAAGTTGGGACCAGTATTGAAAAAGTTCATATTCTATATGGCCATTTTTAAAATTTACCAAAAAAATATATATATATTTTTTTAGACATAAGTGAAAACTGAAAAATATACATTTTTAAAGAGAAGTTAAAATCACGAGTTCAGTTTTTATGAAATTGAAATTTTTTATTATTATGGCTAACAATTATATATTTTTCTTGTTGAAGATTGATTTCTAATCCAAAATTTAATTGTAAGTTGTCTAAAAATTAATTTTCACATTTAATACGTGATCAAGTCTCGTTGCACATATCCCAGGACCTCAATTCCCCAATAGACATACGGATGGTTCTACGAGTCAATAGTGGTATCTAACTCATAGGTAATGTGACGTCATTTATTTAATTGTGAACAAACCTATTCGATATGAAAGTTGCCTCTAATTACAATTGGGAATTCAAATATATTACTTATCGGTTGCTCAAGTTTGGGATTTTTGAAATAGACTGTTTACCTTCTTGTAGCTTGTAAATAGGTGGAAAACATCTCTATATAAGATGGCAGTGTACTAACCAAATGTGGCTAAACTGTCTGTTTTGAAAATCACATGGGTTAAACTGCATTTTTTTTTCAAATCACATGACTGTAAATTGTCGGCAATCAACAGTGGAAAAGTCAAAGCCCATTTAATTTGTGCAGATGGTGGATGGTGGTTGCGGAGTTGGTAGTTGGTAGCTCATGCATTTAATGCACATTTCCAACCCTATAAATAGAGCTCATTTCCTTCATTCTAATTCATTCCATTTCAGAGTGTTCTCTTATATCTCTACATTTAAGTGTGTATTCTATAATATTTGTGAGGTAGTTTTCTTCTATATTGAGAGTGTTGTTCTCTTTGAAAGATAGAGAGAGGTTGTAACCCACAAAATATTATAGTGGAATCTTTTCATCTTGCCCGTGGTTTTTACCCTAATACTTTTAGGGGTTTTCCACGTAAATTCTGGTGTCTATTATATTCTTCATTTTCACTATTTTCTATCTCATGTTGCCGCACTTGGGGCCAACAAGTGGTATCAGAGCCTCGTTGTAAAAATCTTAAAAATTCTAAGTATGCTCTGTGGTTGCAGCCTTGACTGATCTTCCACATCAGAAAAGTTTTTTGAGATATTTTTTTATTGAGGCAATTTTATTGTTTTCGGAATGGCGGCACGGTTCGAGATCGAAAAATTCAACGGAAGTAATTTCATGTTGTGGAAAATGAAGATGCAAGCAGTTCTACGAAAAGATCGTTGCTTGGCGGCTATTGGAGATAGGCCGAAGGAGGGCGTGGACGATGAAAAGTGGAATGAGATGAATGGTAATGCTATTGCTAATTTGCATCTTGCTCTAGCAGATGGGGTATTGTCAAGTATCGCAGAAATAACAAATGCAAAAGATATTTGGGATACTTTGACAAACCTGTACGAGGCCAAGTCACTACACAACAAGATTTTCTTAAAAAGAAGGCTTTATACTCTTCGGATGTCGGAATCCTCATCGGTGACTGACCATATCAATACCTTGAATACTCTATTTGCCCAGCTCACTTATTTGGGGCATAAAATAGAGGAAGTTGAACGTGCGGAGCTTCTACTTCAAAGTCTACCGGATTCATACGATCAACTCATCATCAATCTGACCAACAATGTCACTAATGATATGTTAGTCTTCAATAATGTTGCAGCCGCGGTTCTTGAAGAAGAAAGTAGGCGCAAGAACAAGGAAGACAGGTTGGCAAGTTCAAAGCATGCAGAGGCTTTGCCGATGATGAGAGGAAGATCGATGGAGCGTGACTCCAGTGGGAGTCATAAGTATGGTAGATCCAAATCCAGAAGTAAGAAGAAGAATTTTTACTGCTATAAATGTGGCGGTAAAGGGCACTTCAAGAAAGATTGTACGAGTAAGAAGAGTGTCGAGAAAGATTCTCAAGGAAATGCTGCCAGTACCTCAGATGGTGGAGAAATACTATTCAGCGAAGCAGCAACTGTTGCGGAAGGCAGACAAATATTTTATGACACATGGATAATGGATTCAGGAGCGACGTGGCACATGACGTCTCGGAGAGAATGGTTCGACCAATATGAACCAGTCTCAGGAGGATCTGTATTCATGGGAAATGACCATGCCTTGGAAATCGCTGGAGTGGGAACCATCAAAATTAAAATGTTTGATGGTACTATTCACACCATTCAGGAGGTACGACACGTGAAGGGTCTGACAAAGAATCTTTTGTCTTTGGGACAATTGGACGATATCGGGTGCAAGACCCGTATCGAAAATGGGATCATGAAGATTGTAAAAGGCGCGCTTGTGGTATTAAAGGCGGAAAAGGCTTACAAGAATATGTATGTACTTCTGGGGGAGACACACAAAGAGGCAGAACTAGCTGTTGCATCGACTAGTTCGGGAGAAGAATTAAAAGTGTTATGGCATAGGAAGCTCGGGCATATGTCAGAACGAGGGTTGAAGGTTCTCTCAGAGCAGAAGCTGCTACCGGGGCTTACAAAAGTGTCTCTACCCTTTTGTGAGCATTGTGTTACCAGTAAACAACATAGACTAAAGTTTGGCACATCTAGTGCCAAAAGCAGCGATATATTAGAGCTGATTCATTCTGATGTTTGGCAAGCACCGGTTGTATCTCAAGGAGGACCGAGATATTTTGTCTCGTTCATTGATGATTTCTCTAGAAGATGCTGGGTGTATCCTATCAAGAAGAAATCAGATGTTTTTCCAGTCTTCAAAGTGTTCAAAGCGCGGGTTGAACTTGACTCTGAAAAGAAGATCAAGTGTTTGAGGACTGACAATGGAGGAGAATATACCAGTGACGAATTTGATGCATATTGTCAACAAGAGGGCATCAAAAGGCAATTCACAACGGCTTACACGCCTCAACAGAATGGAGTGGCGGAGCGGATGAATAGAACCCTGTTGGATAGAACAAGGGCTATGCTAAAGACTGCGGGTCTAGCCAAGTCATTTTGGGCAGAAGCAGTCAAGACCGCCAGTTATATTATCAATCGATCTCCATCAGTGGCGATTGATCTGAAGACTCCGATGGAGGTGTGGACAGGCAAGCCAGTGGATTATTCTCGGTTACATACATTTGGAAGTCCGGTATATGTTCTATACAATGAACAAGAAAGATCGAAGTTGGATTCTAAATCCAGAAAGTGCATCTTCTTGGGCTATGCTGATGGTGTTAAGGGGTATCGCTTGTGGGATCCCACTGCCCACAAACTGATTATCAGCAGGGATGTTATCTTCGAGGAAGATAAAATGAAGGGAGACAAAGGCACACTGAATTCAGATACTACTACAATTCAGGTGGAAAATAAGATAGAAGAAGATCAAGTTTCTTCTGAGGTATTACTAGAGTACGATGAACAAGAACCAGATGAGTCAGAGGTTCTCAAACCCAGGCAGTCTACTCCGAGAGAAGACCACCTGTTTGGCTTTCAGATTATGATACTGAAAGCAATATTGCATACTGCTTGCTGACAGAGGATGGTGAGCCATCGAGTTTCCAGGAGGCTACTCGAAGTTCGGATATATCCCTATGGATGCAAGCTATGCAGGAAGAATTGGAGGCCTTGGACCGGAATAAAACTTGGGATCTTGTTTCACTACCACGAGGACGAAAAGCCATCGGTAACAGATGGGTCTATAAGATCAAACGTGATGGTAACAACCAAGTGGAAAGATATCGTGCAAGATTGGTGGTGAAAGGATATGCTCAGAAAGAAGGTATCGACTTCAATGAGATATTTTCTCCTGTGGTTCGGCTTACAACAGTCAGAGTAGTATTGGCATTATGTGCGGTGTCTAACCTACATCTAGAGCAGCTAGATGTGAAAACAGCTTTTCTTCATGGAGATCTTGAAGAAGAAATTTATATGCTCCAACCAGAAGGTTTTGCTGAAATAGGCAAAGAGAACTTGGTTTGCAGGTTGAACAAATCTCTGTACGGTCTCAAACAGGCGCCGAGGTGTTGGTACAAGAGATTTGATTCCTATATCATGAGCCTTGGGTACAACAGACTCAATGCAGATCCTTGTGCATATTACAAGAGATCTGGGGACAATGATTACATCATTTTGTTGTTGTACGTGGACGACATGTTGGTCGCAGGCCCCAACAATGATCGAGTCCAAGAATTAAAGGCACAATTGGCTAGGGAATTTGATATGAAGGACTTGGGACCGGCAAACAAGATTCTAAGGATGCAAGTTCACCGAGACAGAAGTAACAGAAAGATTTGGCTTTCCCAGAAAAACTATTTGAAGAAAATCTTGCAACGCTTCAACATGCAAGATTGTAAGCCAATATCTACCCCTCTTCCTGTTAACTTCAATTTATCCTCCGATATGAGTTCTAGCAGTGAAGCAGAGAGGATTGAGATGTCTCGAGTACCGTATGCATCAGCGGTGGGAAGTTTAATGTTCGCTATGATTTGTACAAGACCAGACATTGCACAAGCAGTGGGAGCAGTCAGTCGGTACATGGCGAATCCTGGACGAGAGCATTGGAGTACTGTTAAGAGGATCCTTAGATACATTAAGGGTACCTCGGATGCTGCATTATGTTATGGAGGATCAGATTTTACACTCAGGGGCTATGTAGATTCAGATTATGCAGGTGATCCGGATAAAAGAAAATCTACTACTGGTTATGTGTTTACACTTGCAGGAGGAGCAGTAAGCTGGGTTGCAAAACTACAGACAGTTGTAGCTTTATCTACAACGGAGGCAGAATATATGGCAGCTACTCAAGCTTGCAAGGAGACGATATGGACTCAAAGGCTATTGGAGGAGATTGGTCATAAACAAGAGAAAGTTCCTTTGTTTTGTGACAGTCAGAGTGCCTTGCACATTGCAAGGAATCCAGTCTTTCATTCTAGGACTAAACACATTGGCGTTCAATTTCACTTTGTGAGGGAAGTAGTAGAAGAAGGAAGTGTGGATATGCAGAAGATCCATACGAAGGAGAACCTAGCTGATATTCTGACAAAGCCGGTTAATACTGAGAAGTTTGAGTGGTGCAGATCCTCAAGTGGTCTAGCAAAAACGTAAGCAGCAGGGTATTGCAAGATTGAAAGGATGTGTGGAGATGTGTTTGATTCCCAATCAAATCTCCAAGTGGGAGAATGTCGGCAATCAACAGTGGAAAAGTCAAAGCCCATTTAATTTGTGCAGATGGTGAATGGTGGTTGCGGAGTTGGTAGTTGGTAGCTCATGCATTTAATGCACATTTCCAACCCTATAAATAGAGCTCATTTCCTTCATTCTAATTCATTCCATTTCAGAGTGTTCTCTTATATCTCTACATTTAAGTGTGTATTCTATAATATTTGTGAGGTAGTTTTCTTCTATATTGAGAGTGTTGTTCTCTTTGAAAGATAGAGAGAGGTTGTAACCCACAAAATATTATAGTGGAATCTTTTCATCTTGCCCGTGGTTTTTACCCTAATACTTTTAGGGATTTTCCACGTAAATTCTGGTGTCTATTATATTCTTCATTTTCACTATTTTCTATCTCATGTTGCCGCACTTGGGGCCAACATAAATTGCCTATTTACAAATCACATTGAGATAAACTGATTATTAATGATATCATATATGGGTAAATTTCCACCAAGTCGTGAAGTTTTTATCATGTGCATTAATATTGTGGGACCCGACTCGGGCACAAATTAATTTATCCCTTATCCGGTACCACATTCTCTAAGAACATTACGCACGAGGGTTTCAAAACCTTTTCAGAAATAGCGGAAGCATTTAGTCAAACTTTCATTTTTTAGTAGCGGAAGCGTTTATACATTCTAATTAGTAACAAAATACATCACAGTACAAACTCCTTATAATAGTCCGACTCTTAATAAAAGAGCAAATACTATAACAGTCCCGGTAAGCCAACATTTCCATTTCCTAATTTTCCTCTGGTTCTGGCTCCGGTACTCCTGTATCTGGAACTCACAATAAATTACAAGGAAAACAGAGGTTAAGTCTTTGAGGACTTAGTGAGGGAATAACAATGGCTTTATATCTGTAATTATCAAATAATGCAATTTCTCAATATGATATGTCATGTAACAAAGATCTTGCAGTCAAGTAATTGTCAATAATGAACAGTGATGATTTAGGATTTCAGAGTGAATATCGTGGGCTAAAGAGGTGGCTCCCACCAGACAGTTCGGTGTAGCACTTTTCCCCACATATTCAGATAGGATCTGTACATTCAGTCATTTACGAGCCAAGTGAACCATTCTCCGGACCGTAAAACGGTGCGCGTTGTTCAGATGAACCATATACCCGGACTGTCATCCGTTGTTCATTGGACTCACTTTCCGGGCCGAAGCCGCGTTGTCCAGTGGATAAATATCCAGGGCTCCATTCATTCAGTCATTCAGTCAAATGATTCGTTCAATCAAAGGAATCGATTAGTAATCGATAACATTCAAGATAAATAAACATGCAGATCAAGATGACCAATGGGACGAGATAATGTACAATATGATGACAATATATAAAATGTGAGATAATGAATAACAAGATATTGTAAATTCCAGGCCAAATACCAAAAGGGCTATATAACAAGAATTCGGTAGTACACCTCACCTTACTAGCTTACGATTTTTACTTGGATTAACTTGATTTTGAACCCGGTTGTCAAGGAAATTCCTATAAACATAATATAAGTAATTTATAATGATTAGGGACCCAAAAACATGGTGAACATTCTTAAAGATCATTTTTGTACAAAACTTGTCCGGGTAATTTCTAAATAAGACTTTAAAAATTCATTAAAAATCAAGTTTAAGTCGAAACTTCACGAAACTTTCCAGAAATGCCTAAAATCAGTCCAGCAACGTTCGACGACCGGAAATTTGAGAAACTCTTCGGCGCGTGTGGTACACGCGCCACCGTGCCGGCGCGTGGCCGTGCTCCGGCCGCCACGCGCGGCTGAAATTTTTACAGTATGATCGCCTCGGTTCGATCTACAACTTTTGTTCAGAAAACATTTTGAAATTACCAACGGATTTTGCCCATAATTTGATGCTTCGAAATGATTGACTTGGTGTTTTGGTCGCCGGAAATCTGTTCGTACGGAGGCCGTTTGGGCGATCTTCCGACATACCCATAAACTTTAACACATTTTTAACAACTTTCATTTAGACTCCAATTTTAAAATCGTTTGAGAAAGACACGAAATCGTAGCTTGAAACCAATACCTTGAAATATGTTTTCTGGGCTTTGGACAGCTCAATGTTCTTCGGGATTTTGATTTTCTGGACGAATTTGGATGCTGGTTTTGAACACCTCCTACACTAAATGTTTTCTGGGTGTATAATGAGTGTTGTGTGAAAATTTCGGAATTTTTGGAGTTGATTTGGTATTTTCCTCATAATTTTCCCTATTTCCTACATTTTCTACACCATAATCTCTCTTAATTTTTGCCAAGAATTTCTCTTGAGGTGTGAATTAAATCTGATGAAATGGGGGGTATTTATAGGGGTTTTGTGCATGTGTTAGGGTGTTGAAGTGTTGACAAGTGTTGGGGTAAGTTGCCAAATATTATGTTTTTAAAATTAATTCAAAATGATTAGTTTTTTTTTTATCATTATTATTATTTAGAATTATATTATTGTTATTATTATTATTTATTTTTTTTGGATGATTATTTTAGTAGCATTGAAGATAGCTTCAAATTATTTTTGTCCAATTTTGTAATTAATATTTTTGGGTTGTTACAATCTCCCCTCCTTCAAGGAATCTGGTCCCCAGATTCCATCATTGTCACCGCAAAACTCTGAAGCCTTGAGTTGAAATCTTCTTTCCATGTCCTAGCTTCCTTTGACATGATTTCAGTTGCGTAACGTGGTTCTTCATCTAGCCGATCTTCTGTTGTTGTCGTCGAGTCGAGAAAACTACACTCGTGGTTTTCCATTTCTGGTGAGCAGCATGGTCTACTATGACTCTCTGAGCTTGTGAATAACGATCCCTTTAGTATTTGGATAAGAATCAAGAAGTAGAAGAGGAAACACATGGTCGAGAGAGAGAAAAAAACATTTTATTCCACTACCCGGGAATGAAAGCAGGGCGTAGGTATTCAAAGAAAATGTCAATATCAACATCAAACTTTTGATATCAAGTCCTAATTAATCCATGACCGGATTTGAAATGACAAAGAAACTGGGTGGAGTAGTGCATGTCCGCAAAAAGGTTCTCTGGCTGAAAGAGTGAGCGACTTTAAAAAGGGAGGAAAAATGTTAGGCTCAAATCCAACCTCAGGTAATGATTTTACTGAGACTTCCTCTCTGGTAGCTATATTTACCTCGGTTCGAGTTTCTCATATCTTCTATCTGTCCTTGACTCCAATGTAGATATTACCACCATTTATCATTTATGATTGATGGCATCTGGTAGCTGGTGTAGTCGCACCTGGTGATGTTACTTCCTCGGTATAGCAGTTTATGTGTGCTTGATGTTTGAACAACCAGTCCATGCTCAGCATAATCGTAATCATGTATGTAGCTTGATTAAATCTGCCAGATATTCTAGTTCGTAGAATTTTAGTGGGTAGTTTTTATTGACGGTGTCGGTGGTTACCTCAATTCTATCGGTAAACCGATTCCTAGATGATATGCCAATATAACAAAAGAATGTGTAGCTCTAGGGCCAAACAAGATTTAGTCAACTTTTGAAAGTCAAATAACGGTACCTTCAACCACAACGATCGGGTCAACTTCTTCATTTCCCATTAAGGCATAAGCCCTTGCTGGGATTCTCGGTTTTTGTGGCGGTGGTATCTTCTGGGTTCTTTTTGGGCAATCTTGGATACGATGTTGTTCACTTCCACAGACCAGACATTTTCCGTTCTTTCTCCAGCAGTTCTCTTCCTTGTGAGTGGGCATCTTGCAATAGCCACATTTTGGCGCATTAACATTACCCAAGTCTCTTTGTGGTTTCTGTCCAGTTGGTTCTCCAATCATTTCCTTTCCAAGATTCATCTTCTTGTTGCTTGTGGCTGTCAAATTTGGGTTATAGAGCCTCTTTTCCCTCTGCTCTCTATGGATCAATGATTTGATATCGGATTCAACTCGTAACGCTTGGTTGACTGCAGAAAGATAATTAGTGGATTCGGTGGATAGTGTGGCCCAACGGATATCAAGATTTAAGCCTTGAATGAATTTCTTAGTTTTCCTTGGTTCATCATCTATATAATGTGGAGCATAGTGAATTAGTCGGTGAAATTCGGCCTCGTATTCAGCTACAGTATGTCTTCCTTGTACCAAATCCATAAACTCTCGTTCACGGGTGTTCAGTATTACCTGCGTAACATATTTCTCCTCGAATGCACGTAGAAAATTCACCCAGGTCCTCGGGGTTTGATTTCTTTTCCATTGGTGATCTATGACTCTCCACCAGTGATGAGCTGCGTCTTCAAATTGATAGACAGCAAAGCTGACCTTCTGTTCATCAGAATAGTTGAGAACAGTAAAAATTCTCTCAACTTTAAGTAACCACTCTTCTGCATGATGGGCATTAGGGGTTCCGTAGAATTTAGGTGGGTGGAACCTCAGAAATCGTTCAAGTGCTCTATCTGGTTCTTCATTCCTCGTGACGTTTCGTGGAGGATTTTGTTGACAGAATTGCATGAACTGTTGTAAAATTTCCATCGCATTCCTGTTGGGTAGCTCTTGTCGAGGACGCTGTTCTTCTTGCTCGTCGTTCCTTCTTGGGTTACGTACTTCCACAGGAGAATTTTCCTCATTTCCTTGATTTCTCGTGTGAGAGCTACCACCAAGTGACGACGACATCCTAGCTCGTGAATTATTTCTTGACGACATCATCAAATTTATGAGAAAGTGGTGATTTAAGACATATTTATTTTTAAATAGGGAGTTAATATTAATAATGCACAAAATTAATTAACTAGAGTAAGGTAAAGTCGCCATTATCTGAAATAGTGACAATTGTGGAAAACAAAGTTTGGTGATATACTATCAATCCTCATTGGTTGTTCCGGGTTTACTCGATATGAGTGTCAACCATAATATTATCAATAGGGGAAACTTTTTCGATCTCGGCCTATGCACCTAACTCTTTAGGTTACTAATAATTGGTTGCTCTTTCTTACCAATGTGTTATCAGCATTCCTGTATGAGCACTAGAGACTTTTACCCTGAAATAAACCAGTCAACTTCATCAATATCTTACAACCCAAAGCATAAAATTCTTATGGAGTTTATTCTATTACCCAAAAATATTTCATAATAGACTGTGAGCCTGGGCTCTGATACCACCTCTGTGGGACCCGACTCGGGCACATATTGCTTTAACCCTTATCCGGTACCACATTCTCTAAGAACATTACGCACGAGGGTTTCAAAACCTTTTCAGAAATAGCGGAAGCATTTAGTCAAACTTTCATTTTTTAGTAGCGGAAGCGTTTATACATTCTAATTAGTAACAAAATACATCACAGTACAAACTCCTTATAATAGTCCGACTCTTAATAAAAGAGCAAATACTATAACAGTCCCGGTAAGCCAACATTTCCATTTCCTAATTTTCCTCTGGTTCTGGCTCCGGTACTCCTGTATCTGGAACTCACAATAAATTACAAGGAAAACTGAGGTTAAGTCTTTGAGGACTTAGTGAGGGAATAACAATGGCTTTATATCTGTAATTATCAAATAATGCAATTTCTCAATATGATATGTCATGTAACAAAGATCTTGCAGTCAAGTAATTGTCAATAATGAACAGTGATGATTTAGGATTTCAGAGTGAATATCGTGGGCTAAAGAGGTGGCTCCCACCAGACAGTTCGGTGTAGCACTTTTCCCCACATATTCAGATAGGATCTGTACATTCAGTCATTTACGAGCCAAGTGAACCATTCTCCGGACCGTAAAACGGTGCGCGTTGTTCAGATGAACCATATACCCGGACTGTCATCCGTTGTTCATTGGACTCACTTTCCGGGCCGAAGCCGCGTTGTCCAGTGGATAAATATCCAGGGCTCCATTCATTCAGTCATTCAGTCAAATGATTCGTTCAATCAAAGGAATCGATTAGTAATCGATAACATTCAAGATAAATAAACATGCAGATCAAGATGACCAATGGGACGAGATAATGTACAATATGATGACAATATATAAAATGTGAGATAATGAATAACAAGATATTGTAAATTCCAGGCCAAATACCAAAAGGGCTATATAACAAGAATTCGGTAGTACACCTCACCTTACTAGCTTACGATTTTTACTTGGATTAACTTGATTTTGAACCCGGTTGTCAAGGAAATTCCTATAAACATAATATAAGTAATTTATAATGATTAGGGACCCAAAAACATGGTGAACATTCTTAAAGATCATTTTTGTACAAAACTTGTCCGGGTAATTTCTAAATAAGACTTTAAAAATTCATTAAAAATCAAGTTTAAGTCGAAACTTCACGAAACTTTCCAGAAATGCCTAAAATCAGTCCAGCAACGTTCGACGACCGGAAATTTGAGAAACTCTTCGGCGCGTGTGGTACACGCGCCACCGTGCCGGCGCGTGGCCGTGCTCCGGCCGCCACGCGCGGCTGAAATTTTTACAGTATGATCGCCTCGGTTCGATCTACAACTTTTGTTCAGAAAACATTTTGAAATTACCAACGGATTTTGCCCATAATTTGATGTTTCGAAATGATTGACTTGGTGTTTTGGTCGCCGGAAATCTGTTCGTACGGAGGCCGTTTGGGCGATCTTCCGACATACCCATAAACTTTAACACATTTTTAACAACTTTCATTTAGACTCCAATTTTAAAATCGTTTGAGAAAGACACGAAATCGTAGCTTGAAACCAATACCTTGAAATATGTTTTCTGGGCTTTGGACAGCTCAATGTTCTTCGGGATTTTGATTTTCTGGACGAATTTGGATGCTGGTTTTGAACACCTCCTACACTAAATGTTTTCTGGGTGTATAATGAGTGTTGTGTGAAAATTTCGGAATTTTTGGAGTTGATTTGGTATTTTCCTCATAATTTTCCCTATTTCCTACATTTTCTACACCATAATCTCTCTTAATTTTTGCCAAGAATTTCTCTTGAGGTGTGAATTAAATCTGATGAAATGGGGGGTATTTATAGGGGTTTTGTGCAAGTGTTAGGGTGTTGAAGTGTTGACAAGTGTTGGGGTAAGTTGCCAAATATTATGTTTTTAAAATTAATTCAAAATGATTAGTTTTTTTTTTATCATTATTATTATTTAGAATTATATTATTGTTATTATTATTATTTATTTTTTTTGGATGATTATTTTAGTAGCATTGAAGATAGCTTCAAATTATTTTTGTCCAATTTTGTAATTAATATTTTTGGGTTGTTACAAATATTTTTTAGTTTTAATGTAGATTATATCCCAATTTATTTTTTGACATTTTTCACTACATTTCAATCAATACTTCGCACGTAGACCTGTACGTGGTTTTATAAAGTTTCAATGCACATTTATTTATATACCTTTTTGTGCAGTAGTACAATAATTACGATATAACTGTTATATATTACTGTACATTTTACGATGAAAGAGATAATATACAATGTGGGCTACATGCATTTTCTTGGAATTATGGAAATTTATGTGAATTTTATAAACATTAATTCTAGCTGTCACGAAAATCTTAAACGCTTAAAGGACGAGTAAAACAAAAAAAAAAAAAATTATTTTTAACTGTATAATAGGGTGAAATTAGATTTTTATATTATGTAGCACAAAAAATGCCAGTACAGTTTATGAAATATTAATATAGAATGTGTAAAGGAGTGTCGGACACATCAACAATGATCGGCACTACATCAACGTCACGTCAAAACTAAAAAAAAAAAAGAAAAAAGATAGAATAATGAAATTGAAATTTGACTATTTAAAGAACCAAAATCAAAATAAGGTCAATACATACTACATTGGACTGAAATTGCAATTTTTCCTAAAGTATAAATATAAATCCTTTGTTACAATATTTATTACAAAAGATATTTAATACATATATATACACTTGTTGGACTTTTTTTAACGAAATACAAGACACATATATATGTATAAAATATCCAGTTGAACATTGTTATGTAGATACTTAATGTATGTTTTTAAATGCTTTTCAAAAGTGTTTATAAGTTTTTTAGACAAAAAAAAACAATTTTTGGTATTTGATTTTATTGCTTCTATTATTGCTTCTCTAAAAAAGAAGAAGGTAAAAGCAGAATTAAAGAAGAAAGCCATGAGATGTTTCAGGCTACTTTAAGTTGACTGGTGTAAATATGTAATTAATTTAAGTTCATTAAGTTGTTTTTATTTTATTTTAATAACGAACACTCAATGTTTTTGCTTAAAAATAATTTTTTTCAACTTTAAACAAAAACAACATAAAAATACTCTGAATAAGCAATTGCAAATTAGTAGAATTACGGTTCCGATATATATGTGTGTATATAAGTTACCGAATAAACATGGCATGTACTTGTATGCCTTAAAAATGTCAACTAGCACTACATGTTGCTGAGGTGCTGAAATAGGGTAAATTTATACCGTATAAGTCTTACTCTATTTAAACTAGTAGCCGACGCATACACATTGCATGAAATTTTAATTTTATATATTGTATATGTATATTAAATTTTTATATTTGAAATATCTGATTTAAATATGATATTTTATGTGGAAGAGAAAAAATCTGCCTATATATTTTCAGAAGGAAAAAAACTAGTGAAAAATTAGAAACAAAGTTGGGATGTTAATAGGTGATCTTCCGATATTATCCCTTATCTTATGATCTCAAGGCTATTACTAAAGCAAATAAAGGGTATTTTTGGAATTTCACAATAGTCATACCAAAGTGGTTACTCTAAGGTGCCAACACATTATAATATAGTATAGTATAGATAGTATAGATGTGCGCTTGAACTTTTTAATTAAATATGCTTAGGAGTTAAGCAAAAACTTGGTTGCTGTTTTTTTAAAAAATATGCTTCCGAGTAAAAGCTTTAATCAGGCTTTGAATTGAAGAACAAATTTTTTTATAGTAGAATTCAACATTAATAATAAGATTGAGGTTTAAATAATCATCTTATACTCCTTTTACTAAGGTATTCTAACAAGTTACTACGTAAAATTTAATGTGCTAAACAAAGAAAGGATTGTATAAATTAAGGGGAGTTAAAGGCAATTCACACCCTCTATCATGTCTTTTTCAAAAGAAATTTGGTAAATGTGATTTTCTTCTGATCAAAAATGTGATTTTTCTTAAACATGAAGGTATTGTGAAATTGTTGCTAGAAAATCTTCCAACTTTTTTAACATATCGCATCGGCTAGCTATCTTAAACTTTTGTTTAGGGCCAAAAATAATAATATAAAAAATGGTGGGAGAAAAATTTGAAGGGTTAATATATAATTTAGAGGGGGAAATATAATTAAAAAAACAAATTTAAGGTAATAATTTTTTCAGGAGACAACTCTCATACGTTCGTCCATTCAAATTACCTCAAAATTTAGGTGCAGTCTCATCGAATTGGTGCTTATGGGACCAGACGCAAAGGATATCCCAAAATTTCCACCTTGTATATGCATGAGCCACACATCCACAATTTATGCACCAACCCCTTAAATATTTTTTTCATTGAAATGACTCCACTTTTGTTTGATACAACAATGAGATATCATGTTTCATGACCCATTCTTTACTTGGGTATCTTGGGAAAATTGTGTTGGAATTTTGAAATAAATTAAAAGAAAAAAATAATAATAAGTGCTCGATCGATCGAGATCAGTGGCTCGATCGATCGAGCACGACATAAATTTTCCATTCGTTGGAAGCAGGAGCTCGATCGATGGAGCACCATGCCCGATCGATCTAGCCATGTGTCTGTTGTGCGGAATGGTGTGTCCATTCATGTTCGAGTGCGATTTTTCGCGATGTGGTGCCTCCAAATGGTGTCCATTTGAACATATCTTTTGATTTACTATAAATATAACAATTTCCTCACTTGTTTAACATTGGATTTCAAAATCTACATCAAATAAAAGATCAAAAAGAGCATTTTGTTTGTTCATTAAATTTCTTCTTATTGAGTGCTTTGAACCTTTGTGGTTTGAGGACTTGTGATTTGGAGTGCTCCTATCATAAGTCATAGTCGTTATATCTTGGGAGATAAATTGCCATAGCAAACCGTTAGCACCAAGGCGGGGCAATATTGTCTTAAAAACGGAGATTTCAAATCTCGCATCGACATAAAACTTTGAAACCATTGTTATTTTGTTACTACATTCTTAAGATACACATTGAGAGAAAAACATACGACAAATTGTGTGCTTAACGTGCCATTGCATGGCTTATTCTTGCACTATCAATATATTGGTAGTTTGAACTTATTTGGGGTAGCTAATATATGCTATATCCCGCATTAGACAAATTGATACTCACATTATATGTAACTCGATCGTATACGAATCGGAAAATTTAGAACTTTAATATTGGTTGCAGGTGCAGGGGCAGGGGCGATCTAGCTCTAGCCCTAATCCAATGAACATTCGCCTTGGGGTGAGAGAGCGTGTGCCTCCCTCACCATATCCATCTAACATGACCTTATACCCACCATATTGATGGGTTTGTTATTGTTATTTTTTAATTAAATAAAACATTATACAACCTTTTCATGTAAATATATTTAATCTGTCCCAATCGCAATGCCATAATTACATGGACAACATCTTGGAGTGTACAATCACATGCTCCATGGTAAAGAAACCCATCACAACTTTACTACAAGTGGGTGGAAATAGGAAATACAGAACAGTCAACATAAGGAAAGGTTAGGCCATTATAAAGGGAAAATGCTTATATCAATCCTGTGTGGGCTAAACTCATGAATCAACTCAATATGAGATATGTTAGTTTGTGCATTTTTTATTGAAAAAATGTTGTGTTTAATATTGAGTTATTGTATAAATATAGCACAAAACGAGTGTATACAAGTGTTTCCCATTAAAAATTAACATATTATATTCATATATTATATGTATCAATATATTAATCACTTGGCAAAATCTATATTATTATATGACGTGGACTAGGGTGTCAACGAATCGAGTTGGTTCGTGAGTTTTTCGAGCCAGCTCGAAAAATATTTGATTCGTACTCGAAATTATCGAGTTCGAGCCAAACTCGAACATGTTCGAACTTTTTTCGAGCAGAATTCGATCCCAAATTATTTTGTTTTTATAGTTCACGAGTCGCTCACGAGCTTTAATATTTTATTAATATATAATTTTATATCAAATAAATATATTTCGAGCTTTCTGAATATTTAATTTCGAGCAATATTTCACGAACATGTTCGAATTTTTCGAGCCGAAGTCGAGATCGAGCTTTAAAATTTAAAATATTCGATTCGTTTACGACTTTAACGTTGACCGAGGTTTAGTAAAAGTAGTTGTCACTCGGAAAAATAACGATGAAACCAATATCAATTATAATTTTGAAATAATCTTTTTTATATAATATAATATTTAAAATTTTACAACTTTTTTTTGAACATTTCTAAAATCAGGGGTATATAAATATATTGGGGTCCAGTGCATTGAAGGTTGATGAGCCATATTCGTGTACTGAGCCAACTGAAGTGGGGTATTGCTAGGCCTGTCGTTGTAGTCAGTTCCTAATAAAGTAAGGTTTTTAGTGGTCAAGTGGGAATTTTTATTGCCCTTTTTCCATTTCTCACCAAGCCTTATTTATCATCACTTCTATATATACCAGCTAATCACAAATTTTGAAGTATTTTTATTACAAAATTCAATATAAATAATTAATTATGTAATTAGTTTAAAATAAAGACATTGGATAATAGTAAAATTGAATTTAGATAGATTATGGATAATACAGAATTGATAGAAAAAAGATAATTTAGGAATATATTATGTGAGATTTGTTAAGACAATGAATTAGATAATGAACAAATTTAGGAAATTTAGTATTATAGTTTTTTTATTAATAAATAAATATTTTTTTCCCACACTTACAAATATCACCAGGAACTCTTGCTTCAGAGGTCTGGTATGTATGCTTCTGCAGAGGATTTGTGGGTATCAAAATTCATACATTGATATCTCGATAAATCTCAATATTGCCAAATACCAAACAAAATAGCACATATGTTTTAAGAAAATAAAAGTGTTGTATATTCCTTAAATGTTATTGTATATAAAGTTATTGAATATTAATAATCACATTTGATGTTATAGGATGAATCAATGTCAATGCTTGCTCGGCTTATTGGTCAAACTATAGCGAAAGACAGGATATAACTAACAGACGAACTTGTGTTGATGACGCGCGTATTTCTCGGACACGTCCTGAGCCAATAACGTCATGAACAGAGGAGATCGTGTTCCAGATTTGACACGCATTAACTTCCAGATTCAACATTATAAACATAAGCCCTTGGTGCCATTTTAGGGGTTGGGCTTTCTGGGCAACAAAAGACTCCAAGGAGTGCATAATATATTGTATGTTTGGTCTTTTTGTTCTTGTGTCTCGTTTAAATTCATTGTTCAAATACTATTGGGCAACAAAAGACTCCAAGGAGTGCATAATATATTGTATGTTTGGTCTTTTTGTTCTTGTGTCTCGTTTAAATTCATTGTTCAAATATTATGTCAAAGTCATGTAACAAATCAACGTTCATAGTGAAAAATTTATACTAGACAAGATCCCGTGATTTTTCCCTTCATTTTACAGGGTTTTCCACGTAAAAACTCTCATATATTCTTTATTGCACTTATTCTACTTATTCTACTGAATCTAATAAATTTTGAGATCACATCAATATTCATTTAACATTTATTTAACTTGGTGATAAATTATTTGTAGCACATTTTATGAATGTCAAAGTAGTTTTTAAAAAAATTCTTTTTTTTTAACAGTAAAATATAATATATTAACTAAAGTTAGTCAAGACAAAAATTACATCAAAGTATATAAACGATAGCAACTATAAAAACCATATACAACTAAAAGATAAAACCAAAACATTAACATAAGACAAGCATCTCCACCAAACGAACACGGGACTGACAAGTGGAACTAGAAATGAAATCACTGCAAATCACACGTCTTTGACCAGAAAGTGGTATGAGTCACCGAAGCAAAATTTGGTCCCCTCAAACCATTAATCTTAGAGTACGAACCAGTAAGATAACTGTCTTCCAAGATAAGTGAATGTAAACATAGGGATAAGCGAAGAACATAAACTGATTTAGAGACGACAAACGCACAAGCCCGCGCATTCAAAACCCTTAGGAAAAGCACTACAACTGGATGACACACGAAATCGACATGTTCCATAGTCAAAACCAAATGATGCTCCAGTAAATAACCATACAAAAAGAGTCACTACCATAATAACAAAAAAGTATCACAGAATAAACTAGGACAAGCATCATAGGACAATTACACACAGAAGAACTATCTGAAAACACAAACTCCATGAAAAATCCGTGACAATTTAGCTAACTTTTCTGATAGTATAATGAAACGAAGCCCAAAGCATTTCTTGGAACTTAAAAGGCTTTTTTTATTATATTCTTTTTTTCCCCGTAATGTCCGTACGAAAAGCATGTTCCATTCCTACTGTTCCATTCCATTGGTTGTAAATTGTAAACGGGAGATGAGGCGATGCGACTTTATTGACAGTTTAAATTTTAAAATCATTTAATGTAATAAAAATATTCTTACCAAATTAAAGAAGCATATAAGTAAATATATGCTACTGAAATCAACATAGTATCACTCATACTAACATCAAATGCATATTACTCCAATTAACATAAAATTTAACAAGAACTTCCAAATAAAAGATAGCAATAAAAATATTCTTACCAAAATTTAAAAAACATATAAATAAATACATGCCGATGAAATCATCATATTATCAGCCATACTAATACCAAATATATATTAATTCAATTATCATAACCTTTAACTAACACATCCAAATTTATTTTAGCCAAAAACTTTTAAAATTGCACAATTAACTCTAAAAATGTGTCATTCATGTGCCGGACATGCCCATCGACCGTGTCCAACACGGGTGTCCGATTTTGAAGGGAGTATCCGACACTGTTGTCTGATTTTATTTTTTGAAAAAAAATTAAGGACACCACACGTGACATGTCCGACACGTGTCCAAGGAGTGTAGGTGTCCGACACTAAACCTGGTGACTTTAAGGAATTTTCGTGCATCATAGTCTATGCTGGATTGTACTAATGACTCTAAGTTACATCAGTTAGTTGAACCGAATAAATCGATCAAAATGATTTAATTTGAAAATTCGATTTGGCTAATCCTAAAATTCTGTTTTGATTTCTTGAAAAAAAAAATCGGTTCGGTTTCAGTTATTGATATAAAAGTCGGTTAAATATATTTAAGCAATTTAGTTTTTAAAATAATATTGAATTTCATTACGGGACCTTAATTGTGTGCGGCTATTGGCTTATATTGATAGCTCTTTAGACTATATTATCTCTGGGGATTTCATTAACCTCTAGTACTTTTTCCTCTTTCTTTCTAATCTCAGCTCGTGTTTGTCATTTATACATGTGCATTTTTTTGTTGGATATAATTAATATTGATCTGGTTGGAATATTCACAGATTAGTTGGAATCAAGTTTCACATTTAATTTAAAGGTTAGTAAAAATATGGAGTCAATAAAGTTAAAAAAAATTGTACATATTTTCCATAATTTAGAGTTCAATTAATCCATTTTTGGACTATTTGGTTCGGTTATAAGCGAATGCTCACCCCTAAATTTTTAGATCTTCTCTTTCTATGATTATATAATATGAGAATAGAGTATCTTTTAGTTGTGGTAAAAATTTGAGCAAAAATTAATTATTAGGTTGGAAATATTGAAAATGAAAAATATGTTCTTGGAAGAAAAAATAAAAAAATTAATTAGATAGGCTGTTTTTGTTCTGTAGGAAGAAAAGATCCCCTTACAAACTCTGATTGGGTTACCTTTGGGCCCAACAAAAGCTTTCTTCGGGCTTCCGAATGGATCGAGACTACTGCCCATTCATAAAACGGCCCAGATAAAAGGGCAAACAGGAATACGATCATAACCACGGCTGAACTGCAGAAGGACTCCGCCGCCAACGTTTCCGGCCAATTCGGAGACGAATAGTCGTCCGTGAGAGGTTTTCAGCTCCCTCCTTGTAGAGGCATACATTGTTAACTAACAAATGCAGAGCAAAATTCGTGGAAAAAATTATGTCCCATTTTCTGTTATGGATTCAAATTCACCAACAATTCTTATTTATACAAGAAGGTAAAGAGAGAAATCGTTACACTAAAAATTACAAACAAAAGAACTAAAAGCGTGTTTCTTATTTCCTTTGCCACCAATACTCCCCCTCAAGCTTGGTATAGGTCAACTAGACCAAGCTTGGACATTAAGAATGCATGCTGAGTACTTCCCAAACTTTTCGTGAAGATGTCTACTAACTGATGATTCGTGGAGATGTGTGTGGTTTGACTGATTCCTTTTTTAATTTTATCTCGAATCAATTGGCAATAAATTTTCAATATGTTTCGTACGTTCGTGATACATGAGATTTGATGCAATGTGTAAAGCCGCCTTATTATCACAATGTAGAATAGTAGGAGTCTGAATGATAATCCCCATGTATGTTAACAGCCCTTTAATCCAAACAATCTCGCATGTAGTAAATGTCATAGCTCGATATTCCGCCTCCGCAGATGAACGAGAAACCACACTTTGTCTCTTCGTTTTCCATGACACCAATGAATCCCCCAATTTAATACAAAAACCAGTAACAAAATGTCTTGTTATGGAGAAACTTGCCCAATTTGATTCTCGAAACACAACAAGAGAGAAAGAGTTATGAGATGGAAACAGAATGCCCAAACCCACATAGCCTTTAATGTATCGAATAACTCGAAAAGCAGTCTCTAAATGTGAATGTTTAGGAGTATGCAAACTGGCTAAGAGTTTGAACAACATAACAAATGTCCGACCTAGTACTAGTGAGATAAATCAGTCGCCCCACCAATCTCTTATAGACTTTTCATCTTCAAGTAAAGGGTCGAAGACTGAAGCAGAATGAGAATTAGGCAATACAACATCAAGAGCAGGAGTGGTCAGCTTCAAATGCTGCTCCATTGGAGTATCAAATGGCTTCGAACCAAGTAACCATGTATCAACCTAGACAAAACAATTGTTGATATCTCCTGAAAATATCTGAGGGTTTGGATGAAACCAGGTAGCCATCCAAACGAGGTACAAGATGGTATAATTTCGGAGCTTTGGCTTCAGTTTATACTGTTGAACCAGTATTCTCTGAAATCTTCAAATTATCAAAGTGGATCAGAGAAGTTGTTCACGAGACATGGGCCAACAATCCTCATTTGGCTCGAGGAGATATCTTGAAGTTGTATTTTTTCAGTGGCGCTCAGAACCAGCAAAGAAAGGTCTTAGTCAAGCTTTTTACTTTATCAAGCTCGGACGACCAGATGGGAACGCCTTACAAATATTAAACGACCCTACCAGAGGAAGCACCGGTGTTAGTTGGGGCCATCACCGATGACGAAGCTTCAACTAGACGAGCATGTGCTCTTTGGTTTTGTCTATACAGAAACGACAAAGTCAAATACTCATTCAAGTTCTTTCAAAATTCAGCTAATGGAACTTTCATGTTGAATTCAATGACAGGAACAACAGGATTTGCTGAACAGCTCTTCGAAGCAACAAGAAGAATTATTTGGGAGAGGAAGATTCCGGCAAGCAAAGAAACTTACCGAAAATCCTGCAATATGATACATATTGGCCGATGGAAAGATCAAATTTGCCAAGCATGTCCGGAGAAGAAAGAACGAGAATTTTTGAAAGGATTCCGATCCAAACCCGGCAGATCAGAGGCATGAAAAGACAAAAGATCTGCTAGCAAGAGTACATGTTTTCCTAAGGCCCAGGGACCCCAAAAACCAATAATGTAAATATTCCCGGACAAAAGAAAAAGGCGTGGGCCATTAAAGCACTCAGACAAAATAATGGACCACTCACGAGAAAAGATGCCGCACCAAGACAAAAGCGTCAGCACTCACGAGAAAAGTTGGCACGCGCAGGCAAAAGATGCCAAACACGAGATAAAGGCGCACTCACGGGCGCACTTAACATTCAACAAGAGTTTGGAATCCGGGTTTGAAGTCCGGATTCATGCCTATATAAGGTCAGACAATGAGAAAGCTAAGCACATCAGAAATTTTCCATAGTTTTCTCAGTAATAAAACATTATAATCTCCAAGATGTAATCTGATCACCTTTCATAGCTTGGTAATTTTCTTTTTCTTTGTAATATTTCAATTTTCATTTCAGTTTGTATATGTGTTTCAAGTACATCCTCATTATATGAGAGGCTAACAAGTTAGTCTCCTCCCAGGAATAGAAGTATTAATGCAATAAATATTATAAGTATTTCCAGAATAAAACGAAGGCTTTTGTCCATCTATCTCTCAGATTTCTTTTATATATGGTTATACTCTACGCCTTAAGGTAGAAAACGAATTAAGGCTGTGATGTGCGGTTTCTGAAGGAGACGGATAACTTACAGACTAATCTTGTCTGAAGGGCTGATGCTGGATGGTGAGGAGTCATTCGTAAAACAGTCCGGGAGCAGTAATTTTTCGATTGGTAGATTTGCGACCCACCTCACCCCGTGCCGTTATGGTATAAAATGTATACACCGTTTTGTCAAAATTTTATAGTAATACGGAAGCGAGATGAGTATGTTATAATTTTAAGCAATTTTCTTAACTAAAGGGTAAAATGGTATGTAAAAATAAAGAAAGTGAGAAAAAGACAAAACTAGGGAGCTATCTTAAATTTATTACGTATGGAGTAATTTTAAAGTTGAAAGTATGTATGAGGATTTTAGTGTATGTTGCCCTTAAAACTGAGCCCTTAATTATTTCAAATTCACATGTCATTTTCAATAAATACATGTCAATCGATCTCATGTCCCTCTTATTCTATTTAATTATAATTTGCACTTGCATCAATTTCATCATGTTTTTTTTTGTTGTTTCTGGGGAGGACACAATTTTTTGAACACAGCGCAACTCGAACTTGAGTCATCCTCAAACAAGGAGGTGAGCTTGACCACTCCGACCTTAGCCGGAAGCTGCTAAATAATTGTTTCTAAAAGTACAAGTATCAAAATCCTGTGGATGGATTTGACGTAGGATAATAAAAAATGTCATGCATGCAGCTCAAGAAATCTAGATCCATAAAACCAACTAAAATTAGAAGATCGTAAATTTTACCCAAGATAAAATGTCATACACAATCTAAACAATTTATTTTCTAGTCATAAAACGAAGGGAAAAGAATCTTTAAATGATTAGAATGAAATCTGAAACAGAGCGCTAGTAAACATGATAATTCTACCCGAGCATAACCGGAGAAAGCAAAGGTTTATTCGAGAAGAAGGCCTCCAAATTCCCAGACGTGAGTTCATATGAATCTCGGAAAGACTCATCGGTGAACACAGCAGAATGTGGCGACAATACAACGTTGTCGAGTTCAAAGAGCTCTGGAGGAACATGAGGTTCTTTCTCAAATACGTCCAAACCTGCACCAGCGATTTCCCTTTGCTGCAAGCATCGGACCAATACGTTTTCATCTATTATAGCACCACGCGCAATGTTAATAATCACCCCTTCTTTTCCTAATGCTAACAAAGCATCCCGGTCGATCATATGATACGTCTCCTCGGTTAGTGGACAACAGATGACAAGAACATCAGATGCATTTGCTAATTCTAGGATGTTAGGATGAAATATATACGTAACAGATGACTTCTTCTTCCTCGAGTAGTACAATATTGAACACTCGAATGCTTCAAGCCTCTTTGCAACCTCTAGGCCAATGCTCCCTAGTCCTACAATCCCGACTTTCTTGCCTCCTAACTACATTAATGAACCGCCATAATTAAATAAGGGACTCGGCAAGCAAAATAACAACAGACCCTTACTCGTTATTAAGAGAATCCAATCCAAAAGAACCAATTTATCGTAGAGCCGATGCAGGCCCTGAACATTTAGTAGATTTATGCCAGGTTGCTATCTAAAATTGGGTCCTACATAGAAAATATGCTCTGGACTATGTCTGAGTAAGATAGAAAACTAAGAATAGTGACGCCTTTATGCCAGCTCAAGATCAAGATTTTGTTTCTTCGAACAATGACTTAATCACTTTAGATGCAGTAAGCATTGTGCCTCATCCGTCATTTTCAGTAAATATTTTAGTGCTAAAATTTGTAGTTCAAAATATTCTGGGTTTGTATCTTAGAAAGATAGCAAGCAAGCAGAAACAACAATGGTTTCGAAATATGAATGTCTTGACGAGATCCGTACTTAAAACAATATTGTCCCGCTAAGCACGGTTCAATTGACAATTTTCCTTCAAATATACAAAGATTATAATCTCTGATAGTTTAAACCACGATGATTTAAAAGTGTTCAACAAGAAAGGAAGTGGAACAAGATGAATATACAAAAATTTTGCTTTGATCTTGTGTTTGATTTTTCAAAATCATGTCATAATTCGTTCAAGACTTGTATACCATTTACAAGCATCATATCATGAAAAAAGCGCACCTACATAAAGAAAATTTCTTATTTTCCTTAATTTATTTCATAATTTCCAACAAAATTTTGCATACCTTGAATCCAAGAGGGTACATTTTACGTTCAGGCCACACTCCAATTTTCACGAATCGATTTGCAGCACTGATTTTCCTCAACACATCGATAAGTAACCCAACAGCAAGGTCCGCAACGTCTGCGGAGAAGACAGTTCCCGCGTTTGCGACGGAGATGTCCCGGCGGCGGCATTCGATAAGATCGATGTGGTTGGTCCCAGCGCTGGTGGTGACCACGAGGCTGAGAGAGGGGAGTTGGCTGATGACGGCTGCGGACAGCTGATCAACGGCTGAGCATAGGGCGGCTCGCGTGTTCTGGGCATGCGCTGCCAGGAATTGGGTGAGGGGCAACGGCGATTCCCATGGCTTCAGAGTCCGGAATTTTGAGGTGAATTGATGTGAGTACATTTTGAAGACGGAAGGTGGACCGAAGACGATGATTTCAGGGAGATGTTGGTTCTTGGTATGGTCTACTTCCGCCATTGAATCACAGGGGAAATGTTAAGAGTACTGATACTGAACAAGGGTGCTTCGATGTTTATAGCAAGAAATATGGGTTTTTTAATAAAATAACCTTAAATAAATAATTAATTCTCAAAATAACTCAAAATATAATTTATTACATAACTAACCTAACCCGACCAACTTTAAAAATTGGTCCCGCCAACACAGTTGGCGTGTCCTTTTTGGACACGCCAACTTTTGCCTTTAATTTTTTTTTTATTTTTTTTTGTTTTTTTTTTCTTTCTTTTTTGTATAAAAATATATACAAGTCTAATACTGTATGAATTTTACGCATAATTCATAAATCAACTCAATATGATTAGTCTGAAATACGCCACGTGGCGTATCTGGTGATAAAAAATAAGTTTTTATTTCGGATACGTTTTGGATACGGTCAAGATACGCCGCTGAACGTATTCGACACGGGTTAGATACAGGAACTTTCGAATTTTTTTTAAAAAAAATAGGGTTGAAGATTTCCTAATTCTTGAATTGAATAAAAATATAAATCACCATAAAAGCATTTTCCGACACGGCCGACCAGCCAACTTTTATATTTTTATATTTTTATTCAAAATGTTTATATTTTTATTCAATAAAACCAAGAATTAGGAAATCTACAACCAGCAGCACCATTTTAACTGGGTCCGTGCAACATAGCTTATTTTACAGAGAAAAAAACATATAAAATAATGTCATTCAATTTAGACTAATCATATTGAGTTGATTTATGAATTATGCGTAAAATTCATACAGATATTAGACTTGTATATATTTTTATTTTATTTTATTTTAAATTTATTTTTTATTTTCAAAAAAAAGAAAGGAAAACAAAAACAAAAATAAAATAAAAAAAATAAAATAAAGGCAAAAGTTGGCGTGTCCAACTTTTTGAGTTGGCGGGACCAATTTTCAAAGTTGGTTCCGCCAACTCAGTTGGCGGGTTAGTTTACTTATGTAATAAATTATATTTTGGGTTATTTTGAGAATTAATTATTTATTTAAGGTTATTTTATTAAAAAACCCCAAGAAATATGTTTTTGTCCATTTATATTAAATTATATGGACGAAATAAAATATATTTATTAAAACAATTTAATTTTTAATTCACTTTTTTTTTCCTTTTCATTTTTGAGATATTTGATCCAGTTGCCAACGTAAAGCTATTGATAATGCAATAGGCCGAACAATTTCTTGAAGATGGAGTATCGAATGATTTACGGAGCCAAAAATTGCATATTTGTATAAAAGAAAATAGCCACAACTCGTTCCATTTGAATATATATATATGTAATTAATGTTTTATATTAAAATAAATCTACTATATAATGCAACTGGAATTCTGAACTTTAAACATATGAAGTGTGATTTAACTTATATATATATATATATATAATCAAATATTAGTAATATTTTTTTTTTTGCTTTATATAGATAGATATTATTATTATATTACTATGCATATTGGAATCGAGTTTTCGGCTTTCTGTTTGGAGAATCTACGATTTGCTTATTTTTTATACTGCCCTGGACATGGAGGCTGGGGTGGAGCCAATATTTGAGATTATCTGGGGCTGGTCAGAACGTATATCAAATATAGATAGTCATATGATGAATCAGTTTTCTCGGGTAAAATTTCCCGCAAAAACCGAACAAAAATATCCCGAGCACAAGGTACCCGAACACCACTAAACCCTACTTGGGTTCTTGGTCAAAACTGCAGCGGAAGATCCGGACATAACTGGCAAATTAATGTGTGTGGACGAACGTGAGTTAATGGCACGCGGATTTATCAGACACGTTTTGAGCCCATAACGCCGTAATCGAGGGAGATCATGTCCCAAATTTGGCGCTCCTCAACTGTCGTGTTTTGCACTATAAATACCGCCACACCATCACATTTCAGGGGTTGGATTTTTTGGGGAAGAAATATACTGAGAAGATTATATCATACCGACTGTTCGGTCTTCGTCTTCTTTTGTTGTTTAAAGTTAATTATTTTCGTTCTGCATCCAAGTTCTATAAATCAAATTAAAAGTTATATTGGAGATTTATACTGGACTAGATCCCGTGGTTTTCATTCGATTTGGAGGTGTTCCACGTAATAAATTGTGGTGTATCTTATTAATTTGTTGTTCCACATACTCTATCCAAACATAGAGAATTTAGGATCATATCATTGGCGCCGTGTATGAGAAATTTTGTGTTAAGACGTTGAAGTAGGAAAGTATTTACAAAAGAATGGCTGAAAGTAGAGGCCGGGGACAACATTCAAGGGGGCAAGCCACACATCACCCACCACATTCATCCCCATTATGCGAAGTAGAATCTGAGGATGTGAATCACCACATAACAATCCCCCTCCAGCTAATCCTCCAGTATTTCCCCCTGTGGGGATACCCATGGAGAACTCACCGAAGTTATTGCAAGAACCGTAGGTGAGGTCATGAAACAATTCATGAGCTCACCTCCAAATGTGGAAGTAAATGAAGAGGAAAATCTAGCTTCCTCGGAATGGCAAGAGGAGGAGAACAAAGAAAGTGAAGATCTCTCCAATCAAACAGGAGAAAAAAAGTAACAGAACTCTGTATCACCAGGTGGAAAACTTAAAAGATGAGCTACAAGAAATGGGCAACAAAATGGAAGGTCGGATTTCTTCCGCCAGGAGGGGCACTCCAATTTCATCTGAAGTCCTCGATGATCCCTTCCCATCAAATTTCCGAACATTGAGTGTTGGAAATTATGATGGCAATGAAGACCCCGATGAGTACTTATCACGATTTGAGAATGCTTGACTTCTTCATCAACTCTCCAAACCACTCTAGCAGGCGCATCTCAATCCTGGTTTAGTCAGTTACCTCCTGGTATTATCGACATGTTCTCAATGTTAATCTCGTTGTTCTTACATCAATTTGCAAGCAGTAGGAGTAGCAAAAGAACAGCTCTCAGCTTGTTCGGCCTTAAGCAGATGGAAAAAGAGTCACTTCGAGTCTTTTTGAAGAGATTTAATCAAGCTTGTCTTGATATTCCTCATATCACACCAGAGGTACTTGTCGGCGCTTTACCCAAGGGCTACGAGAGGGACATCTTTTTAGATCATTGGCCAAGTAGCCCCCATCCGTCTACGATGAGTTATTGGGAATGGCTTCTAAATATATTAATTTGGAAGAATCCCAGAGAATGAAACAGAGGAAAGACCTGAAACTTGGAGGAGAGCCGAGCAGAAAAGATAAACAATCTGAACCACCGAAGAGAAGCCTTGAACAATACCTCCCGATGAGACCACCAAGAGAGGTGGCTATGAATCAGATGGGTCCGAAGAGGGGCCGAGGAGGTTATTTCCAAGGACGAGGCGGAATAAAAGACTGGGGGAAGGCAAGAACCAAATGTAGGGCCAGTATTTAACAATCATCCTCCTCGGAATAATGCTAATCCGGGGATGGGAGCATCTAGGCCAGTATTGTGGGCAGTAAAAAGAGGGGAGAGGCAAGAGGAGGATGACATTCAAGTTGTGGGGGAGGTGGCCCCGAACAATGTTCCTAACCGAGGAACTATACATATGATATGGTGGGCTATTAGGAGGAGATTCTAATCGAGCAAAAAAGAGTTATGCTCAGAAACTGCAGATAAGGTCAATTACCTCGGGTAACGCGCCAATAGGACCATCAATTGCTTTCAGACCCGAAGATTTGCAAGGGATCCATTTCCCCTAAGATGACGCGTTGGTTATTTCTGCCACGAAAGCCAATTACAATGTGCAGAGAACCTTTGTGGACACAGAAAGTTCAACCGACGTACTTTTCCTGAGTACGTTGACCCAGATGGAGTTGGGGAGCATGTCCATACAAAGGGTGAATACTTCTCTTCATGGATTAGGGGGAGAGATTGTAAGTCCGATGGGACAAGTTTCTTTACCAGTTACGTTGGGTGAGGAACCAAGAACTAGGGGTGTTCATTCGGTTCGGTTTGAACCGAACGGAACCGAAATTTCGGTTTTAAAATTTCGAAATCGAAAATCGAACCGAAATTGTTCGATTCGGTTTTTGTTTTAACCGAACTTCTTCGGTTTGGTTTCGGTTCGGCTCGGTTCGAACCATAGTTTTTTTTCCTTTTTGTTTTTTGAATTTTTCAATTTTTTTTTTGAAATTGTATGATTAATTGATAAAAAATCAACGTAAATACAAACAATAATACATCATTCATTGGATTCAAATGAATTCTAAACCTTTGACCTTTTAATTTTAAACTTTTAATATTATTTTGAAGTTATTTACTACAAAAAATCGAGTTTAAATGAGACAACAAAATAAATTATATTATACTTGAAACACGTTGTTAATTAATGAGTTCTTATTAATACAATCAGGAGCGAAACCATTAAAAAAATATTTAAACTATAAAAAATAAAGTTCAATTTTGTTTTTTTAAAAATTTCATTTTTCGGTTCGATTTGGTTAACCGGACCCTGTAACCGAAACCGAACTTTTTTTTTAAAAAAAAAACCGAAAATTGAATCGAAATTTTTCGGTTCAGTTTGAACCGAACTTTTTTGGTTCGGCCTGGTTCTGTCGATTAACCGAACCGGTGAACACCCTACCAAGGACGAAGACCAAGATGGTCAATTTCTTCACAGTAGACGCTCATTCCTCGTACAACATAATTTTGGGCCGACCGGCCCTAGCTGCTTTTCAGGCAGTGGCGTCTACTTATCATATGGCAATGAAGTTCCTGGTAGGCAAGGAAGTCGGACAAGTATTAGGAAATCAAAGTTCCTCGAGGAAATGTTATGTTCAGGAGTTGAGACTGGAGAAAGGACATAAGAAAGGAGCTGAGGAACGAGGGGACAATAATAAAAGAAAATCAGAAAAGCTCGAGGATGCTAAGGAATAAGTAGTTCCCGCAGCGAAAATTCTCACAATCGACTTGGGCCACCCGACTAAGACCACCAGAGTGGATGCTCAATCAGATCCAGAATTACAAAAAAAAAGTGAATGATTATTTGAATAAAAATGTGGACGTGTTCGCTTGGAGTACTGCTGACCCGACCAGGGTAAGTCCAGAAATTGCCGAGCACCATCTCAACGTTGACCCTAATGCATGGGAAATTAAGCATAAGATGAGGTATTTTGGACCAGTGAATGATGCAATTATTGCTAAGCAAGTGGGAGAATTGTTGAAAGCCGGCCACGTGCGAGAAATTAGTTTTCCTACATGGCTTTCAAATGTGGTCTTAGTACCCAAATCAGGAGATAAATGGCGAATGTGTGTGGATTTCGTAGACGTGAATAAGGAATGGCCCAATGATTATTACCCGTTGCCAAGGATTGATCAGTAGTGGATTCCACTGCAGGACATGAGTTGTTCTATCTTATAGATGCATATCAGGGATATCGTCAGGTCCCTTTGGCACAAGAAGATCAATCAAAAGTAAGCTTTGTTACAGTAGGTGTAACTTTTTGTTACGTGATCATGCCCTTTGGACTAAAGAATGCTTGGGACACTTATCAAAGATTAATGGACAAAATATTCAAAGATAAGATAGAACGGAACGTAAAAGTATAAGTAGATGATATCCTTATCAAGAGTAAGAAGACACAAAATCTAATTGAAGATATGAAAGAAATCTTCGGTACTTTACGAAGATTTGACATGAAGTTGATTTCTCCCAAGTGCATGTTCGGAATACATAGTGGGAAGTTCTTGGGATACATGGTCACTGAGATAGGTGTTGAGGCAAACCCAGTATAAATAAGAGCCCAGGAGATAAGTCATCCTCGGACCTTAAATGAAGTACAAAGGCTGGCTGGGAGAATAGATACATTAAGTCGATTCATATCTTAATCAGTCGATAGGAGCTTGCCCTTCTGTAAAGCATTAAGGCAAGGGGTTCGGTTCGAATGGAATAATCAGTGTCAAGAGGCCTTCGAAGATTTCAAAGATTATATGGCTCGATTGTCATTAATGAATAAACCCGAGCATGATGAAACCCTCCTCGTCTATTTATCTGTGACCGAGGAGGTCATCTGTTTGGTATTGGTCAGAGAGAATTCAGGGCAATAGCAACTAGTATATTATGTTGGCAGAGCACTGCAAGGAGCAGAGCAGAGGTACCCCGAGATTGAAAAGTTGGCTTTAGCTCTCATAACTACAACAAGGAGGCTTCGGCCATACTTTTTGTCTCATCCTATCATGGTGGTGACAAGCACTCCCTTAGAAAGGCTATTATCTAAGGCAATAATATCAGGGCAAATGGTGAAATGGGCCACCTAGCTGAGTGAGTTCGGCATTACTTACTAGCCCCGAACTACCATCAAAGCTTAAGCATTATTTTCTGGTAGAGGTAACCCATACCCCGGAAGAAAAGGAATGAAATCTTTATGTAGATGGATCGTCCACACTTTTTGGAAGTGGTGCAGTTGTCGTTCTCATTAGTCCTGGAGGAGAAGAAATTAGAGTAGCCATTCAGTTCGGATTTCATTCCTCAAATAATGAATCTGAATTCAAAGCTCTCATATCGGGCCTTCGAATAGCGTTAGACGCTGGAGCTCGAAAGATAATAATATTTATGGACTCCATGCTCGTGGTTCAACAAGTGAACGGAATGTATAAAGTAAAAGAATAAAAGTTGAAGAAGTATGTGGAAACCGCTCGGACATTGATGAGTCAATTTTAGGAAATAAAATTGACACAGGTGCCTAGAGAGGAAATAGCAAAGCCGATCAGCTGGCAAAATTGGCTTGCTCGATCCACGAATGGAATAACAGAAATGTGTTAGTGCAAGAACTCTTGGTCTCCCATATATCAGTCAATAGCATAATGAATCTTGAAACATGTATTATTGCAGACTGGCGAGAGCAGATCATTAAATTTCTGAAGACTAAAGTTTTGCCATTTGATGAGAATCGGTTTGTAGTGATCTAAGACAAGCTGTTCAAAAGGTGCTTCTCATTCCCTTTCTTACAATGCACTTCGGTCTAAGAGGGGGAGCATTTAATGAAAGAAATTCATGAAGGCTGTTGTGGAAATCATCTCGGGGCCAATATGCTATATCAGAAAGCAAATCAAGTTGGATATTACTGGCCTACGATGAAGAGTGATGTTGACGGGATTGTGAGAAAAAGCAACAACTGCAATAGGCATGCCAATTTATTCCATATACCTACGGAAGTTCTGAATAGTAGTGCCATTTCTTGTCCATTCGACCAATGGATAATGGATATTGTAGGGTATTTCCCCACCAGCAACTGGACAAAGAAGTTTCTCCTGGTAGCCTTTGAATACTTCATCAAATGGGTAGAGGCCGAACCCTTAGGAAAAATTATCGAAGATGAGGTTGTCAAGTTCTTATGGACAAACATAGTATGTCGGTTCGGTATAACGAGGAGACTGATTTCCGACAATGGAAGGCAATTCCAGGGAAAAAGAGTACAAGAATGGTGCAAGGATATGAAGATCAAGCAAGTGTTCACTTCAGTAGCTTATCCTCAATCCAACGGACAAGAAGAGGTGCTTCACGGGATTAAAACAAGATTGGAAGGAGCCCAATGGGCATGGGTGGATGAATTACCTAGTGTTATATGGGCATATCCAACAACACATCGGGTGTCTACGGGAGAAACCCCGTATAGTTTAGTGAATGGTTCAAAAGCCCTTATCCCTACTGAGATCGATGTAGAATCTCTTCGGGAGTATTTATAGATGGGACCACGTGAACAGTCGTTAAATCTGCACCGTCCGAAATAATTGAATGGACGGTTATAAATATGCCTCGGGAAACAAAACGTCGCACGACATTTGAAATTTTTTAAGCGGGAAAAAAGAGCGGCAAAAATCCCCGAGCAGGTCAAGATTAGGATTTTGCCCGAAGATAATAAAACAAGACTTCAATGATCTCGTCTTGCTTTACTTCAGGGGGTGAGGTGATGTCATATGACATATTGGCCTTCTCGGGTAAAATCTCCTCAAGAACCGAACCGTCATGTACCGAACAGAGTGACACCGAACATGATGAATACCGAGCACATGGTAGCCAAACAGCTGTTAAACCCTCATCGGGATTCTAGTCAAAGATTAGCGGAAGACTCGGTTGATAACCAACAAATTTAACCGACGGGGTTAAATGTGCATTAATGGGGTACTGCTTTTTCAGACATACTCGCCACATTACCGCCACAATCAAAGGAGACGGGTTCCTAAACTTTTCCGCCAAGTAAACACAGGAATCGAGCCTATAAATACCACCCGCTGAGAGTCTCATTTGAAGGGTTGGACTTTTTATGCATAAAAAACTCCGAAAAGAGCATACTTATTATGTTCGGTCATCTCTGTTATTTTCTCAGATATTCTTGTGTAATAATTTTGTGGTCATATATTTTGTCAATAGTCCTGTAATAAATCAAATCAAGATTGTGATAGTACAAATTATACTGGACTAGATCCCGTGATTTTTCCTTCAATTCGAGGGTTTTCCACGTTAAAATCTTGGTGTCTTCCCTTTATTTTTCATAAACAATTGATTCAACCAAATACATAAAAATAACGTATCACAACAATATCATTTGATATATATCAAATCAGTATTTATCACGTTTGGTGTAGAATTTATATTATCATATTATCAAGGGAGATACATCCAGAATAACAACTTTAGCCTCTTCCAAATCAAATCATTTCAATGTTCAACAAAATATATAGAAATCAGGATGCAAAAGAAAAGGAAATGCTCCTGCTACACCATGCACATTGGTGCATATAAGCATTTTCCGCTGAAAGAATGGCCACCCAATAACAATTCATCCAAGTAAAAAAAGAAAGAAAAGACTATCAAACAATGTTTGCTACTGTTACATTGTTCCTTGCAACATTATTTCTTTCACATTTATTATATAGTAGTATTTCAATAATGAAAATTATTACTTGCTCCGATCCAAAACTAAATGATGGGATTTTAGATTTCCCAAAATGCAAAAGAGATTGTCCAAACATGACAATTTACAACTAAAGGTGCAGATAAGAATAACTAACATGATTCCAATTTAATTGGGACATCGTTGAGAGGTATGGCGTTTTGTAGAGTGAGTCCAAAACTTTCATTCATGTCCATTTCTTCTGGCCTTAGTCCTCCATCAAGTTTCCAGTCAAAATTATGTACCAAAGTTGCAACCATTAGGTGCACCATACGATTCGCCAATGGCATGCCGGGGCAAATTCTCCTACCAGCACCGAATGGCAAGAGCTCAAAATGTTGGCCCTTGAAGTCAGTTTCACGTTCTAAAAATCTCTCTGGGATAAACGACTCAGAATCCAACCAAGTACTTGAATCTCTGCCGATCGCCCACGCATTAACGAGAATTTGGGCGTTTTTGGGGATGATGAAGCCATTGTTTTCTGTATCTTATACAGACTTGTGAGGTACCAATAAAGAGCAAGCAGGGTGAAGTCTAAAAGTTTCTTTTACCACAGCTTTCAAATACGGAAGTCTTGAAATGTCTGATTCTGTAACTTGTTCATTCTTTCCAATTAATTCCCGTAACTCATTTTTTGGGGATGATGAAGCCATTCATTCTTTCTGGATCGTCGTCTTCTCCGTCATCAAAATCTATACCCTTCGATGTCTCTACCTCACGCTGCTCTCGCCAATTCTGCTCTTCCTCACGTAAGTTACCTCACGTCTTCGTCCCTCCAGTTCTGTATGCGTCGATAATTCTGCCCACCTCTCTTCTGTCTGCGTGTATCCCCCCCTTTTTTCTCTACCATTGAACTCCTCTCCTCTTTTTTTATAATTATGTACGTGAATTGTCCTTCGTACGTGAATCTCTATGCCAATATTTCCACGTCCCTGAATTCCTCGCCTCTCGTCTCTTTTCGTACGTCTCACGTGCGACTCCAATCTGCACGTCTCTTTAAGTCCATATCTTTACCAAAATCTCTCCCCCTTTTTTATACGTGAGTTTCCTTTTTAATTGGTCAAATCCCCTCTTTAAATATGTACGTGATTTCCTTCACGTTTTCAACTCTCCAATCTAATCTTGTATATAAAATCTCCAGAATCCAATCTCCTCCCATGCACGTCTCTCCCTTTTTTATAATAAACTATTCCTTCCAAATATTCTCCTAATATAATAATATATTATCCTCCCTTCTCTTAAAATATTTCCTTAATTAATTCCCGAGAGTTCCTCTCTTGTTTCCCAAAATATCCGCTCCATGTCTCTATAAATCTGAATGTGGTCCCGTGAGTCCAATTTGAATTCTTGTCACATTTATGCATTTCTCATCATCTTTTAGTAATAAAATGTTACATTTCTTGGATTCCTATAAAATAACAAAAACAACAACAAAAGGCGGATTTCTGCTCGAATATCAAAATATAAGTATAAGAAAAGAGAATAAAATATAAGTGTAAATATGCACTTATCAATGTGTTTTGCACCTATTCACAAATCATACGTAGTAGCCTATTTTAATAAATCAAATAGGGCAAACTGCCTATTTTCAAACAACCGGAGGCAAACTATCTATTTTAAAATCATAGGGGTGTAATCTGCCTATTTTCAAACCACAATGGTGTAATATGCATATTTAGGTTCAAAAGGGAACTAAATTACGAGATTTGATAAACACCTTGGAGAATTAATTTTCAATACATTCCTATGATAAGAGGTGTGACCTGCAAAAGGGGTACGATGATAGACGAAGATCTTTAATGATTCCTAAGAAAAATAAATAAATATGTTGGAGTATAACGGAATACTCCTTCAGGAGATCATCTACTTGAGTGCTAAGTGTGATCACTTCAAATATGGAAATCACTTATGAAACCAAGTGTGGTCCAAGGCCGAAACGGACACAACTGTAAGAAACCAATACGAATGTTAGAATTGTTATGGTGTGAGTTCAATTAGCTCGGTTTACACTAACAACTATATTTAGTTCAAGACTATAAGTTCACTATTAAGTCAATTAAATCCGACTGAATACTATTACGGAAGGTTCAAGGCCGCAAGTTACCTATCGAGATGCTATAACAGTTCGTTAAGAGCACTCAACCCATGTCACTCGTGCATTAATTTTAATTCATGGGGATTGTCGGAAAACATACTTAATGAACTGAAATTAAGGAACAAAAACGGGAGACCGAAACTGCCCGAAAAAATCCGGGCAGTAGGGTGGTGCCTAGCTGCGCCTATGCACCATGTTCGTTGTCCAATCGTGAAAGATTGTGTATCATTTGGCGTATTGATACATCTTTTAATGAAAGAATGCATCCAAAATGTGTATTTTCGTGGCATCTAATGATGCACCATATATATAAGAACTCCCTTGAGAATTAAGCATACTTTTGAAGAGATTAAAACATAAGATCAACGTAAATTTTTGCACATTCATTTTGTTCATCCTTGTTCTTGATTGAGTGCATTTAAACTTTTGTGTTTTAAAAAGATTCGTAATTTGAAGTGATTTTATCACGAATCATTGTTGTTGTATATTGGGAAACGATTGCCGATAAACTGTGAGCAACATAGCGGGGCAATATCGTTTCAAGGACAAAGAGTCAAACTCTTGCCTCGAAGTTTATCATACAAAGTCATTTTGTTATTTTACCCAAAGATACATCCTGAGATGTACATTTATTCCTACATGTATATATGTACAATATTATATGTATTATTTATTCCTACATGTGTGTATATGTCCTATATTATATGTATCTATACTACATATAACGTGTGAGACTGTTAGTGGTATGGCCTCAAATGAACTTACCATAATACTCTCACATGTGCTGTCAATAACAAAGATACACCATGTGCTAAATGATCGTAATGCCCTTCCTAATTTGGATAACCAAAATAACATTAAAAAAAATACCTGAGAGGTTATTAAACTACAAAATTAATTTGAAAAAAAAATTATTACATCACAAAAGCCAAAATAAAAAAATGAATTTACAACTATCACCTCAATAAAAAAAATAGTGTATATGCACGCAACGCCGATGCGTGCAAATGAGGACTAGTTATTATTAAGTATAAACCACTTAAATAAACTATTTCAGTATTTAATTAAATTGATTAAAGTATCCATTCTTTCATTTAATAAAGATATCATAAAAACTTATTGAACTGATTTTGTAACCCATCTATAAATACAATATCTCGTATTTTAACTTATAAAATTTACTAAATAATTTTGAGTTCTTATATATAGTTTTGAATTTATAAACAAACAAGGTAAAAAGCAACACACACTATTTTCTATTTCTTTCTTTATCTAAACTTTTCTTCTAACTTTAAAAAATACCAAGTTACGAGACCAAAACTATAATTTTCTCGGATAATAATTTAAATTATAGACAGATACTAATCCTAAAAGAAAAAGGAAAATGTAATAATAATCATTTCTGATACCCCGATAATTATCCCGGTGCGGTTTGAACCCAAACTTTAAGGGCTCGACCCGGTTACATAAGATAGTAAAGCCCATTATGCATTGGCCCATGAAAAAGTCCCGTTAAGATTTAAAGAAAAGGCCCATGGACTAACTATAAATAGATAAATAGTAGGGTTGGAGAGGGGGATTTTTTGGATCGCTTCTTGCTTCTTGCCCGAGCCCCATTCCATTTTTTATGGCTTTCATTCCTCAATCTTTGTAGAAGAAGAAGAACAAATACTGTAAATCATTGATGTTTATAGTGGAATTTATGCTGGACTAGGTCCCGTGGTTTTTCCCCTCGGGATTTTCACGTAAAAAATCTCGATGTTTATTTATTTCTTGCATATAAATTCATTGTTATAAATCGAACCAAAAAATGAGGGTAACAGTTCATTTAATAATCGTGATATAAAATTTTATCCAATCATGTATACAAAACAATCAATTAGTTATCACATCCTACTTTATAACCAACACAATCTTATTCTTAATATAAGAAATGAGATTATCTAAGATAACATATTTATCGTATCATTTGATATAATATTAAATCAATATTTATCATGTTTGGTGTAGAATTTATATTATCATATTATCAAGGGAGATACATCCAGAATAACAACTTTAGCCTCTTCCAAATCAAATCATTTCAATGTTCAACAAAATATACAGAAATCAGGATGCAAAAGAAAAGGAAATGCTCCTGCTACACCATGCACATTGGTGCATATAAGCATTTTCCGTTGAAAGAATGGCCACCCAATAACAATTCATCCAAGTAAAAAAAGAAAGAAAAGACTATCAAACAATGTTTGCTACTGTTACATTGTTCCTTGCAACATTATTTCTTTCACATTTATTATATAGTAGTATTTCAATAATGAAAATTAGTACTTGCTCAGATCCATAACTCAATGATGGGATTTTGGATTTCCCAAAATGCAAAAGAGATTGTCCAAACATGACAATTTACAACTAAAGGTGCAGATAAGAATAACTAACATGATTCTAATTTAATTGGGACAACGTTGAGAGGTATGGCTTTTTGTAGAGTGAGTCCAAAACTTTCATTCATGTCAAGTTCTTCTGACTTTAGTCCTCCATCAAGTTTCCAATCAAAATTATGTACCAAAGTTGCAACCATTAGGTGCACCATACGATTCGCCAATGGCATGCCGGGGCAAATTCTCCTACCAGCACCGAATGGCAAGAGCTCAAAATGTTGGCCCTTGAAGTCAGTTTCACGTTCTAAAAATCTCTCTGGGATAAACGACTCAGAATCCAACCAAGTACTTGAATCTCTGCCGATCGCCCACGCATTAACGAGAATTTGGGCGTTTTTGGGGATGATGAAGCCATTGATTTCTGTATCTTCTACAGACTTGTGAGGTACCAATAAAGGGCCAGCCGGGTGAAGTCTAAAAGTTTCTTTTACCACAGCTCTCAAATACGGAAGTCTTGAAATGTCTGACTCTGTAACTTGTTCATTCTTTCCAATTAATTCCCGTAACTCATTTTTTACTTTTAGCATTTTATCTGGATGCCTGAGTAACTCTGACATAGTCCATTCCACTGTGCTTGAAGTTGTGTCTGTACCCGCAAGAAATAAATCCTAGTATATAATAACCAGAAGTTAGAGACAAACAAATCTAAGTTCCAAAAACTTGATAAATCAACTGGTAGAATCAACCCATTCTTTGAGTGAACTACCGCATGGTTAACTGATTGTTCGTGAGGAAAACGAAAACTTGAATGATAAAAATCAAAATGATGAATAATGAACAGTAACTTACATGGAAACAAGGAGATATTAGCTCATACAAAGTAGATTAATAAATGATCGATTAAATTGCAATGCTAGCCAAAAATATCAAATGCGTTGAGTCGTCGGGAAAAAAATTTGAGCAAGAACTCTATACATTAAATTAAACACTTAAAATAGACATATTAAGGAAATAAAGCACCTCAACTTGTTTCTTTTTTCCTTTTTTTAAAAAGAAGTTGAAGAAAAAGAAAACCAAAACATTCATTCTCTATTGTTGGAATTAATAAAAGGAAATGGGTGGTCGCCCACGGGGCTAATCCGACCCGAATCCATGGTTTTGAATAGGAAATTGGAGGGAGTAGTTTTGGCTACTCCAACTCCGATGTAACGCCTATGAAAACCTCCAATTATCAATAGGATGATAACCAATACATTTGAAGCAATCTCTCATAACACATTGCATGAAAATAAGGAATTTTCGTTTAGAAAATTAGGCCAAAATTGGAAAAGTAACTTTGGTCATTCCAAACATCAAGATTATTACTTTTTTTTTTATTGAGGCTCTTGGGTCATACAAAAAGACAAGTAGCAAGGAAAATGGCCCAAAACAATGACGTAATCACGACCTGATTTTCGATCAGACAAACGAGTTTATATTCCGCATTTAATGATATTGATATCGTTCATCTATTGATAACATCCTATCGACTAGGTTAGTTTATTCAATTTATCAGATTTTTTAAATCAACCTCTATTAACTAACTAATTACTATTGTGGAAACGTGAGGCTTGAGCGAGCTAATGCAAGGTTTAAAAGATACTAATTATAATTTTTGGTTATCTTTTCAAACTTTGACTTTGACTAAATTTATGAGACCACGAAATTTATCAAAGTTTTTTTCTTTAATTTCCAAAACTATGTTAAGTTAAAATCAATTTTATAATGAATCGGACCATGTTTAGGAAAATAAATACTTTCAAAAGCTTAATAAAAGCTAATATATGCTTACCAGAAGTAAATGTTTAATGTCAAGAATGCTCAATTCAGACTCATTCTTCTGATTAATATCCAGTAGAGATTCCAACATATCACTTTTCCTCGTATCATCGACCGATCTTCCCCTTATTTTCAGCCGTTTTTTCGATGATTTCCTGAAATATATCGAAACATCTCCTGAAATAAACAGTGTTCTTCCTCAAAATCCTCTGCGGATCCAACATTCTAAATACTGGAAAATAATCTGCAAGATTAGGCTTCCCAATAATCTCCATTATCCCCCACACCACTTCCTTAAGTTCTTCACATGAATCCGAATCAAAAGCAGCAAATTCCTCAGAAAAAAGAGTCGCGGACATCAGATTAAGTGACGTCGTAAATGCAGCTGTCCCAATATCCACAGCCTTGCCTTTGATGCAGCACACATGCACATAGTCACACAGTTTCTGCAACCTATCCCTCCTCAAACTCTGGTTCGAATCAAGACTCGGCACCGAAAACATCTGTTCTTTACATATTTTTCGCAGCTTCCTCCATTGATTCTCGATTGGAATCCACACCATCGACAACTTGTGGTGATCCAGTGCGTGTACTGCGTGGGGGTGGTTCCTGCCGGAGAAAACCTGATCATGTTTCTGCAGAAAGATTTTGGCGATTTCAGGAGAGGATACAACTATGGTTGTTAAGTTTCCGAGTTTCAGATGAATCAAGGGGCCGTAGATCTTGGAGAGTTTTGTTAGAGATTGGTGGGGCTTTTTGCCGAGTTCAAGAATATTTCCTATGATGGGATATGGATTCGGTCCTGGAGGAAGTTTGCCTGGTTTCCTGGATTTTGATTTCAGAAGTTGAAGAATCCATGCCCAGACTGCGAAAGATAGGAGGAGGAAACTTGAGAATATTATTAAATCCATACTTATTCTCCGATGGAATTTGAAAGATCGCTACTGGTATTTATACACAGATGCTGAACACGCTTAAAATATCTGTTGACGCATTTAATGATAAATAAATATTTGGAAGTACGGCCCTTGCTCAACATCAATTGTGTGCAACAAAGAGAAATTGACACGTTACCAATAGAGTGGGAAGGCAATTACGATGTACGGACACTGACACAACGACATTGACACCACACAATATGGACATGGCAACACGAATTTTCAAAATTTTCAGGATACGATACGACTGAGACACGTCTATATATATATATATTACATACTATATTACAAATATTAGAAATTCACTTTTTAAATTCTAAACCAATGTAAAATTAACAAAATATTCTTACAAAATTCAAGAAGTATATAAATAAATAAATGTCACTTGAATCATCATAATATCATTCATGCTAACATGAAATATATATTATCTTAATTAATATAATGTTTAACAAGCACAATCAAATAAAATATAACACCAAAAATATTGGGTTATTTAAAAAAATAACCCACATTTAAAAAATATTTAACAAAATAACCTAAAATATAAAACTTTAATTTTTTGACCCAAAACGCCAACTCAGTTGGCAGGACCAACTTAAAAGTTGGTCACGCCAACTGTCTTTTTTTTTATTTATACAAGTTGGACACGCCAACCAAGTTGGCGTGTCCAACTTGCTTTTTTTATTTATTTTTATTTTTTTAAATATATAAAACATAATTTAAAATAAAAAATATATATAATAAAAATATGTCTCATCTTATCATTTTCCAGAAAATATATCAACTCAAATATAATTTGACAATTTTACACAAAACAAAAAAATTACATGATTTTGTAAGTTAATATAAATTGTTCCTTCAAAAATATATTACCAAACATACTTTTATTCTTTAAAATCACTTCTCAAGTTGGCATGTCCATTTTAGTTTTTTTTTAAATATAAAAACAAATAATTTATAATAAAAAAATATAATAAAAATATGTCTCATCTTATCAGGTAAATTGTAATAATATCGTCCATATTTTTAAAATTTTATTTAAACAATTTTTTAATTATCAAATTCTAAAAAAAATTGCGGCACGGAATGGCCGTCTCGGAACATTACTAATTTTTTAAATATAAAATTTATATAATTATCTCATCACGTTCCTTGTAACATTAGGAAGATTTTCTAATTCTTGAATTGAATAAAAATATAAATCACCATAAAAACATTTTCCGGCACGGTCGACCGGCCAACTTTTATATTTTTATTCAAAATGTTTATATTTTTATTCAATAAAATCAAGGATTAGGAAATCTACAACCAGCAGCACCATTTTAACTGGGTCCGTGCAACATAGCTTATTTTACAGAGAAAAAAAACATATAAAATAATATGTCATTCAATTTAGACTAATCATATTGAGTTGATTTATGAATTATGTGTAAAACAAATTTATACAGATATTGGACTTGTATATATTTTTATTTTATTTTATTTTAAATTTATTTTTTATTTTCAAAAAAAAGAAAGGAAAAAAAACAAAAAACAAAAAAAAAATAAAAATAAAAAATAAAGAAAAAAGTTGGCGTGGCCAACCAAAAGGTTGGCCACGCCAACTAAAAGGACACGCCAACTAAGTTGGCGGGACCAATTTTCAAAGTTGGTCCCGCCAACTCAGTTGACGGGTTATATTATTTATGTAATAAATTATATTTTGGGTTATTTTGAGAATTAATTATTTATTTAGGGTTATTTTATTAAAAAACCCAAAAATATTCTTACCAAATTCAAAAAAAAAAATATAAATGTATGTCACTAAAATCATCATAATACACTCATATTAACAATAAATATATATCACTTCAATTAAACAGAGTTTAACTAATACGTTTAAATTTCATTTTAGCCAAAAACTTTTTAAATTGGACAATTATCACCCAAAAGTATCATTTCTATGTCGGACACGGCTCGGACACGCCCATCAGCCATGTCTGACATGGGTGTTAGATTTTGAGGAAAGTGTCTGACATGGGTATCCGATTTTTATTTTATTAATAAAATAAAGGACACACCACGTGGCTTGTACGAGGAGCGTCCGAGAAGTGTCGGTGTACGAGAAGTGTCCTGCATCGAATGATTTTTAAAAATGTTCGTGCATCATAGGTAGGCAATTATCCAACCACAAATCTTAATTCACAATATATATATATATATATATATATATATATATATATATATATATATATATATATATATATATATATATATATATAAAACAAGTAACAATGTGATTGGTTATAATTCTTTTTATAAATAGTGTATTGGTATTATATTATTGTAATATATTATTACGTGGGTGGTGAAAGAGTAAATTAGGTGTCAAAATGGACCAATCCAATCTAAATAAACATACCCGCACAACCCCTGAATCTCGTTTTGGCACACCTTTAGGCTGGTTGGAGAACCTCAAAACCCAACATTAAATATATAAGATATAAAATTATCTTAATGTGAATATCTTATTTTTTTGAAACAAATTTTTAATAATGAATAAATACGTAGGCATATATAATAATACGTCATCTTATAAAGTTGTATCTGTTACAGCAAAAATGAAAATATATTATATCGATATAATAATACTACAATTTGTTTTTTTAAATATTACTATTAGTTTTCTGATCAATGAATTTTTTGGTATGAAAATGGATTTTTTAGGTATATTTTTTATTGTTTGAGTTTTTAACATATGAAATTTTGTACAGTAGATTTTTTGGAAAATTCTCCAATTTTATTTACGTTTAAATTAATAGTAATGAAAAAAACACAGCTTTTATAGGGTAACCTGAATGTGGACATGGTAGGTATCAACGCCGAATTCAAAGAAGATGGATTTATGACCACCGCCATGCTGGTGAAATTAAGTTCATGTGACCTACTTCATCACGGAACCAGCCTCGGGAGAAAATGGAAGAAAAAAAGAAGAAGCAACAATGTACAACTTGATTGTTGACTCGCGGCCGCAGATGACACCAAAACGGAAAATTTGGGTGGATCTCAAACTTTGATTTGGTATATTTTGAAAAATTTCAAATGATATATTTAAAATGTATGGTGATATCTTACTTTCCCTCAAATCTACCAACTCCTATTCCTCGAAAATATCCTACTCGGAATTGTCCTCCTCGGAAATGTCTACCTCGACCTCTCTTCGGCCCCTTTTGATTCATGGATACTTCCCGATAAGGTCTCATCGGGAGGTACTGATCGAAACTCTTTTTCGGTTGTTCCAATTGTTTATCCCTCCGATTTGACTCAATTCCAGGTTTCACATCTTTCCACTGCTTCATTTTTTGGGCATATTCTAAGTTGATATCTTTAGATGCCCTTCCGAAACAGCTCGCCATAATCAAAAGGTGGTTTTTTAGCTAAAGATCTAAAAATATCTCCTTCCCGTAGTCCTTGAGTAAAGGCGCTGATGAGTATCTCTGAGGTAATATGAGAGACGTCGATGCATGCTTGATTGAATCTTTTCAGAAAGTCCCGAAGAGACTCCTTTTCTACTTGCTTGAGTCCGAACAAACTGAGTGTTGTTCTTTTACAACTTTCGCTGCTCGCGAACTGGTGTAATAATAACGAGCTAAATTTCAGGAATGAATCTATGATCCCCGATGACCTCCATCTTATAAGTTGAGGATGATCTTCATATGAAGAGCTTAGGATGAGCTCTACTAAAGAGCTGAGATGGTATCCATCTGAAGAGCTTATGATGAGCTCTAATAAAGAGCTGAGATGGTCTCCATCTGATAAGCTGAGAATGAGCTCTACTGAATATGTGATGAGGACCCACATCTTATTAGTTGAGGATGATCTCCATCTGAAGAGCTTAGGATGAGTTCTACTAAAGAGCTGAGATGGTCTCCATATGATGAGCTGAGAATGAGCTTTACTGAATAGGTGATCATGAGCTCTATATGATGAGCTCTCCGAGGTAGATCACAATCTGAAGAGCTGAGGATGAGCTCTACTGAAAAGCTGAGATTATCTTTATCTGATGAGCTGAGGATGAGCTATATTGAATAGGTGATGATGACCTCCTTCTTATGAGTTGAGGACGATCTCCATCTGAAGAACTTATGATTAGCTATACTGAAGAGCTGAGATGATCGCCATGATGAGCTGGGGATGAGCTCTACTGAAGAGCTGCGATGATCTCCATCTGATGAACTGAGGATGAACTCTATTGAATAGGTGATGATGACCTCCATCTTATGAGTTGAGGATGATCTTCATCTGAATAGCTTATGATGAGCTCTACTGAAGACGTGTGATGATCGCCATCTGATGAGCTGGGGATGAGCTCTACGGAAGAGCTGCGATGATCGCCATATGATGAGTTGGGGATGAGCTCTACTGAAGATCCGAGAAGCTAAGGATGACTTCCTGAAGATCTCTGATTGAAAACCTCATGATAAACTCTGGCTAAGGAGCTGATGATGATCTCTTCCTAAAGAGGAAGATTTTTTGATTGAAGACCCGAGGATGAGCTCTGGCTGAGGAGCTGATGATGACCTCCTGGAGAGTTGAAGACCTCCTAAAGAGTTGAAGATGATCACCTGAATCGTGAATGACCTCCTAAAGACTTGATGATTTCATGATGATCAAGGTGAAGATCTCATGATGACATCCGATGGAAAAGCTAATGATGAGTTCATGTTGACCAAGATGAAGAGCTCATGAAGACCTCTGATTGAAGAGCTAAGGACGATCTCTTGATGGCCAAGACGAAGAGCTCGTGATGACCTCTGATTGAAGAGATAATGATGAGTTATGGCTGGAGAGCTGGGGATGACCTCTAAGCAGCTGGGGCATCTTATTTGTATTTGTGGTCCCCTCGATAGTCATGACAATGAACTAATCAACTTTTCTAAGCGTATATCCACATTCGTCGGTGGAGGTTAGATCTCCCGCGTTCACCATAGGAAATAAGATCTTCCAAGTTCTTCTAGGATGTTAGATCTCCCATGTACGTCTCCGAAAGTTGTTATTCATCTTTCTGCTATGAAAATCATATAGTTCAACATAGTATTCAGTCTTCTTCATTTTTATGTTGTCAATCTCTATGTCTTTCCTCATGATTCGCACAGACGGCGCCAATTGATATCACCAAAAAGTGTGATTACATTCTGATGTCAATAAGAGGCAAAGAAACACCCCATGTTCTTCAACGCCAATAATAATTGCGTCAATCTTGCTTTAGATCCCCACCTCAGAGACCTGGAATCACGAAATAAACGTGAGAAGGGGGCCGGAGTTTTTTCGACGGGTCCCCTCCGACGCTCAAGTCAGGCGAGAGGATACGAGAAAATATACACTTGTAAAGTAAGTGAAAGAAATTATGAATGTCTAAACATGCAAACCTGATATTTATAGGCAGAGGACTAAGAGTTACCATATATCAATGACTCATTCCATGTGTATCCAAATCTTCTCAAGATATGATAAGTCTTGTGTATACCATCAAATCTCTGATATTGCTCCGCATATCTCGTACTTGCCTAATTTAGGAGATACAATTCCCTTGTTGTGTCCACATATTAAGCAAGTTATGAGAAGAGATTGGCTAAGGAGCTCGGATCCAAAAAGAGGTCGCCAGAACGTTCGGAGGAGGGCGAACAGGTGAGGTAAAACACGTAGGCCAAACAGGTGGATAACCAATAAAGAGGTCGGAGAAAGAGGCGAGGTCTCCTGAAATAAGATCACCAGGACGCAAAGACAAGATGGTGACTATATTTAAGGGGTATCAATAAATATTTAATAAATGTACGTAATATTACGAAAAATACAGCTTTTATAGGTTATTTTGATTATTTGACATGCGAATAGGGAAAGAAAATTGATAACAAAAGAAATTATAATCGTGGAGGATTAAAGTTGATATAAATTAAGAAAAAAGACAATGGGAAGAGGAAATATTTCAAGGGATGCCTGGAATTAGGAATAAGATATTTTTTTAATTATAATAAAATATTTGTAAATAGGAATTTTGGCCATTTCATTTTTTTTTTATGGGAATTTACCCATTTCATAGCCTTCGATGATGATGCTATTTTGGCCTTTTCATTATTATTATTTATTTATGGAAATTTACCCATTTCATAGCCTTCGAGGATGATGCTATTTTGGCCTTTTCATTATTATTATTATTTATTTATGGAAATTTATCCATTTCATAGCCTTCGATGATGATGATATTTGGCTTTTTCATTATTATTTATTTACTTACGGAATTTATCTATCTAGAAGGGGGTTTATTCGACTTAAAATTTTATTTTCTTTAAAAAAAATTAGAATTTTATATATTATAATAATTTAAATAATTATAAAAAATATCATTAACTTATAAAAGTTATTATTTAATTTATCAAAAAATTTATTTAATTTATCAAAAATAAAATAATTAATTTCTAAATTGATGATATATTTGATATCAAGCTTTCAAGTCTTCTAGCTGAGAAGACATCTATTACGCTTCCAAATTACTCCTCTGCTTACCTAAGAGCATAACAGAGAAACCAAACATTTAATTAAATATGTTAACAATGCACAACTTCATTTTGTAATCATCAAAATAAATATATATTGTTCGAGGAATCCAACAACATCATAATTTCTTTATTTATTGCGAGTTTATCTGATTTAGGTGAAAAATAAGGTACCCTGTTTTGGTTGTCTTCCAATGATCGATTTGCTTAAGTTTGGTTCCTTTGCTTTGTTGAGTTCCGCAGACGAATACTGCGTTGATAATGAATATCTACATGTTTGAATCGTCTTAACCTCTCTATCTGTGGTGGTTTTGAATTTCGAATATTTGGTATTTGATTAGACTTAAAACGAATATGGTGGGAAAAAAATTAAAAATTCTTATTAGGATAAATTCAAAAAATGACCCCGTAGAATATGTGTGCTTATAATATCAGTCCCAAAGTTTTGGCATTAATCAAATATAGTCTCATGAAAATTATTTTTAATAAAAATAGGCAAAAACTATTGTTTTTAATCAATATTAATCTCATATTTTTGTTTTTAATCAAAAGTTATCTCAGAGCCATATTTTCAATTATAAGACCAGTTTTTTGTAAAAAATATTGTGTATGACTAAATTTATTAAAAACATTTGTGGATTATTTTTATTAAAAACATTTGTGGATTATTTTTATTAAAAACAATTTTCGTGAGACTATATTTGATTAGTCCCAAAAGTTTGCACTAGTATTAGAAAAGTTCATATTCTATGAGACCATGTTTTAAACTAACCCTAATTATTGTATGAGGAAACTACTTAGGGGTACTACTTGCCAAAATATCTTTCAACTAAATCTCCCAAAATATTTTCAATTACCTATTAAAACTCATTTCAACTAAGTCCATTTTATCAAACACTAATTTATTGGTCTATTTTCATGACTAAAGTATCTCTGTTGTAAGAAAACACCTGCAGAAGACCAAGTTTGTAAGATTTCACGTCGTTCTTGGGGAAAATCCCAACAGACAAGCCTTTACTTTTGAGCAAGTCGTGAATTGTGGTTGAAGCTGATACTAAGAAAACATAAAGAAATGAACGTGAATAGTAGTGTCTAACACAACCATGGATACTTGTTGGCTAAGATGCATATACATTGACACGAATTTTCAAAATTTTCAGGATACGAACCTGCTGTGACACGTCTGCATGTTTTTATATTACTATATATACTATACATGTATTATCTTACAAAATACTAAAATTCACATTTTTTAAATTCTAAAACCATGTAAAAGCAACAAAAATACTCTTACCAAATTCAAGTAGTATATAAATAAATGCATGCCACTGAAATTATCAAGTATTACTCATACTAACATCATTCAATTAAAATAATGTTTAACAAACAAGTCCAAATAAAAGAAAACACCAAAAATATTCTTATCAACTTTAAAAAGCATATAAATAAATGCATGTCACTGAAATCATCATAGTATCAATCATTCTAACATCAAATATATATTACTATAATTAACTCAATGTGTAACTAACATGTCTAAATTTCATTTTAGCCAAAACTTTTTCAATTGTACAATTAACCCCCACAAATGTCAGTTCTGTGTCGGACACGCCCATTGGCTGTGTCGGACACGGGTGTCCGAAGTTGAAGGGAGTGTCCGATATGGGTGTCCGAGTTTATTTCTTTAAAAAAATTAAGGACACGCCACGTAGCTAGTCTGACACGTGTCTGAGGACTGTCCAGGTAGAGTCGGTGTCCAAGAAGTGCTCGACAGTGCAACGAGTGATGTTTAGGAGTATGTCTGTGTGATGACCAGAGATTAATTCCTTTAATTAAATGGGGTTTAAAGCGATAATGAAAAGATAATTATGAATGAGTATCGTTTTGTATTGGGCTCAAATTTGCGATAAATCGAGTGTGGTTGGATTTTTATAATTGAGTCATAATTATTGAATTGATTTATGGTTGAGATGAGTTATTTGAAATAATTGAGATAATTACGTGTTTGAATTATTGAAATTGAATAATAATTAGTGATTTTGGGTTAAACATAATGGGGACCAAAGTTTAGGGACTAAATGGCAATTGGGGATTATATTATCCCCCAATCCCTTTACACACTCCCCAAAACACCCTCCAAACCCATCTCCCCCTCTTCTACGCCTCCTTCTTAATTTCCAAAGGAAGATTTTTATTCTTGGTTCAACTTGGTTTATTGCAAGTTTAGTGGATGATTAATGCTTCTTGTTTCTTATTGTTCATGTGTATTGAATTATTTTGTTTTGGTGTTGGATTATTGGTGGTAAAATTGTGGTTTAGGGTGTGTTTTTTTTATTTGAGTTGTAATAGTGAGGAATGTAGTGTTTTATTGTGTTGTTGTTGAGATATTAGTGGGAAATGAGGTGTGATATGTGTTGGTTTCGATTTATGCTTGAAAAATGGTGGATTTTCGCGTATATAGGGTGCTGCGGTCGATCCGGAAGAACGACGCTATCAATCGCGCGAGTTAAACCAATTTTTTGGAAGATAAACAGTGCCGAGATCGATCGCGAGCTAGACAACGATCGATCACGGAGGGACGTAGCTTGACAACGTTTTTGAGGGCCAGCGATCGATCGCTGGCTTGGTAGCGTTCGATCACGGTGACGTTTTTTTCTTCAAAATAGTATAGTGAGGGATCGATCACAGGCTGAAGGCGATCGATCGCCGGAAACAAATTCTTGAAAACCATAAATTTCTAGGGAATTTGAGATTTGGTGAGTTGTGGTTGATTTCATGGTAATTGTTGATATTCTAAGGAAACGTTGAATAATGTAATAAGGTTACATGAATTGAACCTTGGATAGATATGTGATACATGATTGAGTTAATTGATAACTCGATTAGTAAATGATGAAATTGGATGATTTGTGTATTATATGGAATACGATAAATCGTGACTGATTATGATAGAAAGCATGACAAATTTGTATGATATTATGTGGTATCGTTGTGAGAGTTATTGTAATATTGAATTGATACTCAATATAGATACAGTACGAGCCTCCGACCGTTGAGGGTGCCTAAATCATATTGCCAACATTAAGGTACGTGGTGACATATGAGCAGATATATATTATGAAGTAAATACATATTCATATATTCACATATGGTTAGATGTAGTGATTAAATATAATGAATATATGTGTTAAGCATGACATATGCGGTATGGTGGATATGTATTTGTACGTGATCTAAGTATAAAAAATGAATATTGATGCCTTGAGTAGAGAATGAGATAGACTAATAGGCATGATTGCCTACACTATGAAATTGTTTATGCTTAAGCATAAACAATAGATTTTGGTTGTACAGAATATAGCGTGTTGATGAGTATCATGTTTTGAGTAGCGGGTTGGCCCGAGTCAGAAGTTGTGTATAGGAATCAAATGATGAGACTTTGCTATGATCTCATCACAAAAAAATGTGGTTCATAGTGAAATTAAAAAAATTGATTAGAAGAAGATTTCAAAGTCTTTGAACAGAGGTAAATGAGATGCTTGAGAACTTAAATGATAACATTATATTGGTGAAGATGGTCGTAACATGGATCAAATAGTTGTTCGTGATCCTACTTTTGTTAAATCAAAGAGAGGTAAAAACTCTTGTTTGGCAAGCCACTGAGATTCAAAAGAAAAGACGACACTTTTATCTCAATTTTATATTTTAATAATTGTGGTTTATTTGATTTTATATTATTTAAAGGTAACACGTTAACCTCATATAATATTTGGAAAATATTCTTTTATATTTTATAGAAAGGAAGGCAAAAAATACAACAAGTGTGAGTCAAAACTTTCAACATGCAAGATATTCAGATATCATATTTTATGTGATTTTAATATTCATTAAAATCATACCTTTAGACTTTATATTTTGCTCGACTCATTTATGGAGTTGGAAGATGAGATTGAGGAAATAGGAAATACACTTGTTTTTTAATGATGGTATTTTCGGTATTTCATAATTAAAAAACATCAAAATAACTTAACACTTGTTTGTAAAGCGCATACATTAGTTTGACATTTCAAAAGAAAATGACATTTTAGCCTATTGATTTTTTAAAGGGATGTATAAATTAGTTTGACATTTCACAATTTTTTTGGCGCATACATCTTAAGATAACATATTTATTGCATAATTTGATATATTGAGTCAATATTTATCATGTTTGGTGTAGAATTTATATTATCATATTATCAAAGGAGATACATCTAGAGTAAACAACTTTATCCTCTTTCAAATCAAATCATTTCAATTATAAGCATAATATAAGTATTCAATATTGAAATTTAGTTACTTGTCAAGTCCTTGCATATCCAATATTTATGATGGGATTTTAGATTTACCAAAATGAAAAAGAGATTGCCAAACATGACAATTTACAACAACATCAACAAAAGGTATTGATAAGAATAACTAACATGATTCAAATTTTAATTGGGACAGCCTTGAGAGGTATGACCTTTTGTAGAGTGAGTCCAAAACTTTCATTCATGTCCAGTTCTTCTGGCTTTTGTCCTCCATCAAGTTTCCAATCAAAATTATGTACCAATATAGCAACCATTAAGTGCACCATACGATTCGCCAATGGCAAGCCGGGGCAAATTCTCCTACCTGCGCCGAATGGAACGAGCTCGAAATGCTGACCCTTGAAGTCAGTTTCACGTTCTAAAAATCTCTCTGGGATAAACGACTCAGAATCCAACCACGTGCTCGAATCTCTGCCGATTGCCCATGCATTAATGAGAATTTGGGCGTTCTTCGGGATGACGAAGCCATTGATTTCTGTATCTTCTATAGACTTGTGAGGTACCAATAAAGGGGCGGCAGGGTGAAGTCTAAAAGTTTCTTTTACCACAGCTCTCAAATATGGAAGTCTTGAAATGTCTGATTCTCTAACTTGTTCATTCTTTCCAATTAATTCTATTAACTCAGTTTTAACTTTAAGCATTTTATCTGGATGCCTGAGTAATTCTGACATAGTCTATTCCACTGTGCTTGAAGTTGTATCTGTGCCCGCAACAAATAAATCCTGGTATATAATAGCCAGAAGTTAGAGACAAACAAATTAAGCGTACCAAAAACTTGATAAAGTCAATTAATAGAATCAACCCATTGATTGAACTACCGCATGGATAAATGTAATTGCCATTTTGGCTCAACTTTAATGCTTATATGGTATGTTGTATGTTTAAAAAAAATTTAAACAAAAGTAGATTAATAAATTACAAATAAAGCATGTCAACTTGTTTCTTTTTCCTTTTAAAAAAGACAGAAGAAAAAGAACCTAAAATTAAGTCCAATTTTCATACTCTGAGATCGATTAAAATGTGAAATGTAAGATATTGTATGATTTAAAAAATTGAGTTATAATATTACTATTAACTATAAGTTTAATAAGTTTTTGGTAAAACGGAAAGCGTTACCCTTAAAAAAAATTACAAAATAGTTTTTTTCAAACTTATAATTTGACCAAATTTATGAGACCACAAAATTGATCAGTTTTTTTCCTAGTTCCTCCATTAACTTCCAAAACCATGTGAAGTTTAATCACTTTTATAATGAATCGGACCATATTTAGGAAAATAACTAGTTTCAAGAGTTTGATAAAAGCTAATGTATACTCACCAGAAGTAAATGTTTAATGTCAAGAATGCTCAATTCAGACTCATTCTTCTGATTAATATCCAGTAGAGATTCCAACATATCACTTTTCCTCGTCTCATCGGCCGATCTTTCCCTTATTTTCAGCCGTTTTTCGATGATTTCCTGAAATATATCGAAACATCTCCTGAAATAAACAGTGTTCTTCCTCAAAATTCCCTGCGGGTCCAACATTCTAAATACTGGAAAATAATCTGCAAGATTCGGCTTCCCAATAATCTCCATTATCCCCCACACCACTTCCTTAAGTTCTTCACATGAATCCGAATCAAAAGCAGCAAATTCCTCAGAAAAAAGAGTCGCGGACATCAGATTAAGCGACGTCGTAAATGCAGCACTCCCAATATCCACGGTCTTGCCACTGATGCAGCACTCATGCACATAGTCGCACAGTTTCTGCAACCTATCCCTCCTCAAACCCTGGTTCGAATCAAGACTCGGCACCGAAAACATCTGTTCTTTACATATTTTTCGCAGCTTCCTCCATTGATTCTCGACTGGAATCCACGCCATCGACAACTTGTGGTGATCCAGCGCGTGTACCGCGCAGGGGTGGTTCCTGCCGGAGAAAACCTGATCATGTTTCTGCAGAAAGAGTTTGGCGATTTCAGGAGAGGATACAACTACGGTTGTTAAGTTTCCGAGTTTCAGATGAATCAAGGGGCCGTATATGTGGGAGAGTTTTGCAAGAGATTGGTGGGGCTTTTTGCCGAGTTCAAGAATATTTCCTATGATGGGATATGGATTCGGTCCTGGAGGAAGTTTGCCTGATTCCTGGATTTTGATTTGATAAGTTGAAGAATCCATGCCCAGACTGCGAAAGAGAGGAGGAGGAAACTTGAGAATATTAAATCCATATTTATTCTCTGATGGCAATTGAAAGATTGCTACTGCTATTTATACACCGAATGCTGTCGACACATTTAATAATAAATAAATATTTGAAAGTACGGCCCTTGCTCAACATCGATTGTGTGCAACAAACAGAAATTGACACGTTACTACTAGACTACGTAGGCAATTATCCAACCTCAAATCAATTTAATATATATATATATATAAAAGAAGTAACAGTGTGATTGGTCACAATTTTTTTTTATAAATAGTATATTGTATTATATTATTGTAATATATTACTATGTGGGTGGTGCGGGGGTAAATTATAGGTGTTAAACGGGGCAACCCAACCCATCTCAAATAAATAGGTATGCACAACCCGTGACTCCAACCCATTTTGGCCCACCTCTAGGCGGGTTAGAAAACCCCAAAACCTAACCCAACTCAACCCAAGTGCGGGTTAGGCGGGCCAATTGGCCAATAAATAAAGGGGAAACTTCAGGCCGGTACCACAAGGTAAAAGTTTGTTCATCCTAGTCCAGGTAAGAAACATGTAATCATTTAAGTACACTTTATTTTGAAAAGACAAAATCACCCTATAAACCCATATTTTTCATCGGGGCTTTTCCATCTTCTTTCCGACTTCATTCAAGCTCATCGTTTCTTCTCTTATTTCGATTCTTCCAGACTTCATTCGAACTCTTCCTTTCATCTCTTATTTCGTTCCAATCTTCTCGTAAACTCCATTCCATTTCTTCGTATTTTGGGGGAACATTAGGTGACTACTGTTTTACATGGTTCAAAATCAATCAAGAGTATTCGGGCAAAATCTCCAAGGAAGATGATAACACAAAGAAAAACCTTGAGGAAATCTGGTATGTAATGGTGGATTTTCGCTTCCTAATGAATGGTTTTTGATATTATTATGGTTTTAATTTGGTTTATTTTCCGATTATTGTTGTTTAAATGGTATTGTTGAGAATTTAGGGTTTGAATTTTTATCTATTACGATTACGGTTTGAAAGGTTTTTTCTTATTAAAGTTCGTTAATTTTTCCGATTACTCATGTAAATGTATTTTTTGATGCACGAAAAATTATTTGTTTAGTGGGATTTCATTTTAGATTGTTGTGTCAAGGTATTCTGATGCACGAAATATCCATGTAAATGTTTTTTTATGCACGAAAATTTATTTGTTTAGTGGGATTTTCATTTAGCTCATTTGAATGGTTTAGTGTAAATATATTTTGATGCACGAAAAAACCATGTAAATGTATTTCTGGTGCACGAAAAATGTGGGGATTACAGAATGGCAATCAATATCTTTTTTTTTTATTTCGTTATCGTCAAAGTGTAGTATATAATCACTAACGTATCCTTAATTGTTGTTTTCATCTCAGCATCGCCTCCGCTCTCGCCAAGCGCCAAGATATAACCAAAAAATGGAACAGATATGCATTTTACAGAGCAAATGCAGGCGGTGATTTCAGACCTAAAGAAACTTAATCTTCGAGAAGAACATTTGGTAGTGTTGCAGTGAACACCATTTTGGCTGATTGTGAATGGAATTCAAACTGACCGAGTGGTCCTTGATCATTGCAAGAATAGTGATCTCCCAATTATGAAAATAATTTCTTGCTTCAACAAAGATTCGTCTGAATTCACATTTGGGGATTACAGAATGGCGATCAATATCAATGATGTCCGTTTAATTTTTGGAATAAGGGATGGCATTGAAGACATTGATATGCAATTGGTAGATTATCCACGCACATAATTCTTAAATAGGTGCTTCCCTGATAAGGAGTCCAAAAGTGATTATAGAATGAGCAAGAGCTCGATTTACAAGAAATTGACATCGAAAGTAGCAAGGAAGGATTCTACTACTGTACACGATGTTGTCAGATTGATGACACTGTACTTGCTGGCAACATTCTTCATCTATACAAAATCATCAAACCTGTCATGGGCGTACACTGCCTTGGTGGATGACATTGATAAAATTTGCACGCACAACTGGCCAGAACACGTATTAAAGACTTTGTTATTCAGTTTAGTTCAATCAATCACAAAAAAACACTCTGGATGCGTTCCTCTAATACCTGTAAGTCGTATTGTAATCCCCACTTGAAATTAATTTCTTTATTTTTTTGTTGATAACATTGTTTCACATTTATGTGTAGTATTGGCTATGCGAGAGGACAAACCTGATTGATCCAGTTGATGTGAACTTGGTCCCAAGATTCATGAAATGGGATCTTGAAGAGTTATACAAAAAGCTCCGGTCGATTAAAATCAAGGAGCTTGATCGTGCTTACGTAAGTATTAGTGAACTCCATTTATTATGTATGTAAAATCACTTATGTTCCATGTATAATAACACATTAATCTACTGCACAAGTAAAATGATGCACGAACATTTTTATACTGGTGCACGAACATTTGAACTTATATTGTTGTTGAAACTTATATCGATGCACTAACTTTTGAACTTATACTGATGCACAAACTTTTTTATTCTGGTGCACGAACATTTGAACTTATCTTGGTGTTTGAACTTTGAACCTGTACTGATGCACTAACTTTTGAACCTATACTGATGCACGAATATTTTTATACTGGTGCTTTAACATTTGAACTTATATTGATGTACGAAAAGTTGTACTGGTGCACGAACATTTTTGTATTGGTGCTTGAACTTTTTTGCACTGGTGCACTAACATTTGAACTTGTACTGGTGCACGAACATTTTTGTATTGGTGCACGAACATTTTTACACTGGTGCACTAACTTTTAAACATATATTGATGCACGAAAGTTTATATTGGTGCACTAACATTTGAACTTATCTCGGTGTTTTGAACTTTGAACCTATACTGATGCACTAACTTTTGAACCTATACTGATACACGAACATTTTTTATAGTGGTGCTTTAACATTTGACCTTATATTGATGCAAGAAAGTTGTACTGGTGCACGAAATTTTTTGTATTGGTGCTTGAACATTTTTGCACTGGTCACTAACATTTGAGTTTG